>JAHWXV010459978.1:0-10147 GCA_024586415.1 Phrixothrix hirtus
AAATCCTTAGGTCTGTGTTAAATAACAACAGCCCTAACATTTGTTTGCTTTGCAGTACAATAAACCAGTTACGCAATAAGCGAAACATAATTAGAGCACTTAGCTCTTCCTGCCAAATTAGACCGCGAAGCAAACAGTATGTTTTACAATTTTAGAAATGTTTTCCAGAAATTGATGAATTTCGAATAAGAAGACGGACGTATGTTTGTTCCATTTCACAGTTGGCATTATGCGCTTTAATGGTATGTAAAAAATTCAGTAACTTTAACTTTTGTAACAATCACTTGTAAGTATAGCAAATTGAAAGAGCCAAATTTTCTTAACATTGCAGTTATATGATGGTTGTTTTTTGTTTTTGTAGTTGATGTTTTGGGATCAGGAAATTTCCTTTACCCTCGTGGCTTTAACTGCGGCAATCATTTTGCCACATCTACTAGATTTAGGTAAACTACGGTTTTACTTCCTTATTCGAGAAGAAGGCACGTTTTTAAATGTGCTCCGCTGAAAAATATCGATCTAGACCAGATCAGAACCCACGTCTCATGGGATCAGAAGCAAATATGCTAACCGCTGAGCCACAAAGCCGGCTTCATTTGATATCAATAAGTAAGTTCTTGCCATGTATTGGTTTTAAAACTGCATTTTTATGTAAAACAGGGTTCCACAAAAGAACTCCGGGGTTTTGAGGTTAAATATTTTTATTAAATAAATATCTTAGTTTAATATGTTATACATTCATTTGAAGATAATATTCTCAAGATTTCATTACAATTTAGTAAATTTCAATGTGGGCCCCATTCTACCTCTTGCCAGGTCCTGTCCAGCATGTCTGGGGTGACAGTTGCCACCCAAGCGAGTATCCGTTGGCTGAGATGCGTTAGATCTCGAATTTTCTCTGCATACACGAGGTTTTTCACGTGTCCCCAAAAGAAAAAATACAAGGTAGTCAAATCCGGGCTCCTTGGAGGCCAAGGAGTAGGCCCTTCTCTTCCAATCCACCTGTTGCCGAATCGAGTATTGAGTGCTTCTCGCACACCCAAACTAAGGTGGACAACACTCTCCTCCACCTCAATATCATCCAACTGAGGAAAAACATACTCCTCTAACATGTCACAATAGACATCACCACTTCTTGCTGAAAGTGGACAACACCCTCCTCCGCCTCAATATCATCCAACTGAGGAAAAACATACTCCTCTAACACGTCACAACAGACATCACCACTTATTATAACTCTGTCATGCATACGGCCGCACCAAACATTCACTTTGGGTGAGTCACGTTGATACTCAGTGAACTCATGAGGCGGCTGTGAACCCCAAATTCTGCAATTGTGTCGATTCACAGTACAAAATTTTATACTGCACCTTTCTTCACTGTTCATATGTTTGTACTGGTTGTAAGCACCGTTTATCTTTTGACAATCTTTAGTTGCCATAATTTAACCTTTGGTTACCGCTATTATGTACAAAATATTATTTGGGAACATCAAAATATTTTGAGGTATTTTAGATGATACTCTAGAAGTTATAAATGTTTCAACTTGTTATTATACAATAATAATGATGTTGCTTGTTTGTATCTGTTGATTAGCGCCGTGCTTGGTACGTTATAAAAAGTAATTTGTGTTAAATCAGTTTTTGCAGCAAAAACTTTATTGAATATATAGTAGCTTTGTACCTTTATTCAAAGTATGTTTTTTATCCGCCTTTAAGCTTTAAGCGTATCGCAGACATGAAACGTAAGCACCCTTTCCGCTAACACGTAAAGCGGATCGCATTTTTAAATTACGGCTAACTGTTTATTCACAATTAAATAGGCAATCCCGTGTCGCAAAACGCATAACAGATGTTAAATTATTTACATTGTTGTGAAAGAGCGTCCTGATCTTTTGGTTGAAAGTTTGTGTACTTCACCACCGACACCTGTTTAAAGGAACTTTTATCAGCAAGCCCATTTACGAACTCATTTGTTAAATTATCTAGTTCATTTTCACATCAATCATCTTTAAGGTAGGTTCTTACATAATTCTCTACAAAAAACTGTTTCACTAATTACAACTAACTCCATGAATGCTTTTGTTTGTTAGGTTTTGTTGGCATTCAGCGTCTAATAAACAAAAAATTTAAATTTACCGCCGTACGCTCGCAGTAATTGCGTGGCTGGCAGGACGAAAAGAAGAAATAAAAAACTAAATAGATTTTTTGTCGGATAAAACACGAGAGACGAGTTTTTCTACTCTCCGTGACGATTGAAAAATTTTTAATAAAGTAAATCGACAGTTATAGGCGATTTTCACTCTTGTGGACTTCGACGGTGTATAATTGGTATTAACTCGTCGCGATACCACCGCATTGTGGCAGTCAAACGCGCGTAGGTCGTACATGAAAGAGTCGGTCGTGTGAGTGATTTCTTTTTTTGAAATGTCCGAGTGAGTGTAAGGTCTCCGCAGGTGTAGTGTGTCGGAATACCAAGCCTGAGAACTCGAATAGCGGGTTTCTGGGGATTTACCTGCCTTTTTCCGCCTCGTTGGCAGCTTCACTGGACGTGTGGGTTCCAGCTACGAGTGCAGGAACCCATAAGAATCACGACTGACGATTTTGGTTGTGGGCAAGCGAGTAGCCCGGTGAAGCGTCGACTAAGACTAAGGTACTTATTATCACATTGTTTTTGCTTCCCTATTGTTTGCCTGCAAAGGACGTAAATGAAATGTCAACGTATATGGCGAAAATCCGGTTTAACTTATAGTCCCGGCTGCCAACTATTGTAGAGCCCAGCTTAAACCTTCCCGTTGCGACGGGATACTGACAATACATAATTCCTGTCCAATCTATGGGCGCATATGTGCATTTACTGTAACTAGTATACTTAGACGATAATTTTAGTTGATAGTAGATTGATTAGTCTTCCCCGTACCTCTTGAATTAGGCCACATTCAAGAGCCGGAAAAATTTACTTGTAACATTGTGTGTCCTGTTATTGTGTATGCTAAATAAGCCATTTCTTTAGACATAGTTATTACCCAATCAGACTTTCATTTTGAACTTGGAATAAGTTAATTGTTATTACTTTGTATTTCACGGGATATGTGTTAGTTAAGGTACGCCTCCCCCCCCCTCTAGCCACGGTCTTAATTTATATTATTATTTGGGGCCCAGGTAAGAGGCAAACCCGGGATAACACAGTTATAGGTCACGGAACCGTTTTTCTAGGTCCCAAACGACAGTTCGATTCAGAATACGTCCAACAAAGATCAGTAGCGCATCCTCTAAACTTCCACTCTTTGTATGTATATCCAGCGTTTTCCTTAGAGCGCCGACGTGCTGCTGAAATTTGTTGCGAACTCCTCCCCTCCTCCGAGAAGCTAACGGAACATCAGCATCGTTGTAGGGCATACCGCCAAACGCGCTTGTGACATGTTTTAAAGCTATATGAACTGCAGATATAATTGCATAATTATGAAAATTTGATAAGGCTAGATTTTAAATTTTACTACATTTAGTGACCTTGGAAGATTTATTTTAAGTTGGGAAATCAAATTTTGTACGATTAATTATAAAATAACTTCTTATACATTGTTGATGCAGTAACTTACAATTTAATTTAATATAAATTCCGAGAAACATTAAATTATTCCAAATATCTTAGAAATTAGTAATGCGCATAAAATATAAATAATTATTTTAGCATACCGAAGTTAGGTAAAATTTAAGAATCTAACAATATCAGCAAATTTACTAAATCCTAGAAAAATACATTTAAAAGAAAGGTAGACAAAAAACCAGTAATTTTAGTTAAATAATAGTTTTAGAAAATTTGTAAACATAATTGACGTAATAATAAAATATGCTAGTTTTATTGAAATAGTTTGTACCTTCAAACTACGAAATAGCACGTACATTTGTAGTTAACATATTCGCGGAAAACTGATTGGGTAAATTCAAAAGATCATGGGAAATGATTGGCCAACCGAAATAGGGGAAATATTTTAAAGACCCTGTACACTAGAGGAACAAGGCCTTTTCGTATTCTGCTTCCTACCTTGAAATCAATTTCTGAGCATGTAGCACACAAGTTTAGTCGCAATCGAGGCTTTTCTATTTGATTATTACATCAAACAAAGATAATTCGATCAGCATGAGATGTAATTTTAATTATCATGTATTTCCAAAATGGTTGGTTCTATTAAAAACAAAACATATATACCAATATTTTTAAATATGAAAATATGAAATAAGCAAGGATTTTACTCAAAAATATTATTTACTTGCACAACTTGTACAGGTTGAAAGAGGAAACCTGAAATTCATCGAAAGCTAAACTCATGCACCGGTTTCGATATTCTTGCCGCATCGTCATTCTAAATCATCAACTCTGGGTGGTTATCATTCGACTTCTTCAAAGCACTTAAAACTAGATGCGTGGATTTACTTATGATACATATAGACTTGTTATTTTCAACACGTACGTGCATGTAAATTAAATATTTTAAGTAAAATTATTTTATAAAATTATTGTTATTTTCATAGATGGGACGCCAGATAATGTTTTTTAAATAGGTAAAACATTTATTACAGAACGAATTTATCATATTAGCCAACGTTTTTAATTACTAATGTTACTCAAAAAGATGTTTTATATAATTAATTATAATTTGTAAGCGCGTCTAAAATTCCTGCAAGATCTGTGATTGATTTGGGAACGCCCTATATATATATATATATATATATACAAGTGAATTAATAATAAAATCAAATAGGTAAACTACCAATATCAATTTTGTATTAAAAATTATAAACAAGGATTTTACAGGTTGCTACCAATTATTAATAATTATTAACATTTGGAAACCCCCGGTTCACGCTTTTAAAACAATCTATAAGATCAGCTTTCCCACGGGAATGTTTATGCTTCTATAAATAAACGCTAATCACCGGCCCCCCTTTTCCCGGAAATCTCAAGGTGAAACTGCATCAAATAGGCAGTTGAGATGAGATCTCTCTAGTGAAAGCATGATATAGTGAGGCGTGACGTTATCAAGTAGTAAGGCCGCGCGAATTAGGCACCCTTAACGACTAACGAATGCCTGAATCGAGGTGAATTAGGCAGATTGGCGCTGTATACGACATTGGAAATTTGGGTCGAATCAAGGTTGGCCATAGGGCTGTAGGACGTCTAGGAAAATACTTCACGTACGCTTTATTCATGAAATGCTGGAGGCATTGGGGCCTGCTATCCAAAGTCACGTAATTCAACACAAATAGAATTAAGTGACATTGAGCTTCATTGGGGAATCCGACAATCAACCCCTGTTTCGTAAAGTAGTATTAAATCGCTGGGACAGCTACTTCGATCAAGTAGCAGTTAGACAGTTTGTTCTTATTATGTGAATTTTAATTAACGAACCGAAAGTAAATAGTTAATCTAGATAAGTACCGTAATCTGAGACCACCCTTAAAAAGGGGGGCCAATATTTTGTTATTAAGTAAGGTAGTCTTTAGTAATCAAATTTAAGGGTCTCCTCTTTATTAAGCAATTGTTCGTTTGAATGTTCTCATATAGTCTGTATTAATTTGTGTTATTTCCATTATAAGCGATTTAGTTAAAACATGTGATCTTATTATTTCATTATCCTAAGTAGCTTTAGTAGTAAGACATAACAGTATTTTTCTTACAGGAAAACGTTAGACCTAAGTAGGTAAAACATTTTCAAATTGTAAGTCTAACCCCAACTGCATTAGGAGTACTTTTCCAGTTCTTGCGCTAAATAAGTATTTAGTAAGTATCTCATGGTACAATTATCGTATTTCGGTCGAAATGATATTCCTTATCGCCTCGTTTCTAAAGAAGATCTACTGTCAAGATATTTAGATAAGGTGGCGCCCAAAACTTACAACTTTTTCCCGACTTTTGACTCTCGCAAGCTGTTCCTGAATTTTTGCCCAATTATTTCTATCAAAAACCGTAAAACCCCCCTTTCTCCACTGTGGCTGCCGGAGCTGCTAACTAATTCAGAGTAATCGACATTTTTGACAACGTTTTGGGGCCTAAAGAGCTTTCCGACCGGTTAATAATTATTTAATTATATAATATAATTAATTATAAATAGACAGTCTGAGATTGTGAGATTACTCTGTCACTTTTCCTAATATAATTAAGATATTTTAATTGACGGTAAAATGTCGTACAACGGCAACGACGAATCGCCAACACCCGTATGATGACGGTGAAATGTTTCATCTGTATCTTGAGAATCCAACTTTTTTGCAAAACTTTAAAAGTTACATTAAATTAACAAATGTTTTTGCTCTGTTTTTTGTGTTGGTCTGCAGATAGTTCTTCGTTTGAAATTTTTGGGGTATACGATGATACGTAATATTGAGGGGTATCTCAGTTACTTTTGCGTCGTTTGTTTGTTCTGCTATTCTTCATCACATTTCTTGTCAATCCAACTCAATACGTCTATGGCACATTTTCTTTAGTAAGCATCTGTCTGTTTAATTTTTCCTTTTTACTTTTATAAATGTTGAAAATATGTCCATTATTTATTGCCCAAAAATACGCACTGGAAATGCATAGAAATACAGATGCTTCACGTACCTCTTTAATGCCTCTTACGAGGTGTGTCTAATAAATTCGGTGAATGGTATAATAAAAAAACAAAAACAGGATGCACATTGGAAATATCTTCATTGACCTTCGAAGTAGTCGCCACCAGACACAACATACTTTTGGCAATGTTCGCATAGCTTCTGGAAATTGTCAGAAAACCCTTGTTTTGGAATCGCTTTCAAAAGTGCCGTCACACGTTCTAGAAACTCATTGACTTCCGCAAACCGTGATTCCTTTAAGGTTTCCTTAAGACGAGGGAGCAAAAAAAGTCAGCAGGAGCAAGATCTGGAGAGTAGGGTGGGTGTTCCAAAACCTTTACGCCACGCTGAGTCAAAAATCCACGTACAGTGGTGCTCGTACGCGATGGTGCATTGTCGTACAGTAACATCCACTTTTCGGTTTGAATCATCTGTGGCCTAACGCGCCGGATGCGCTGCAACAAACTTTTGAGAACCTCCAAGTAGAATACCGCATTCACCGTTTGGTCAGCAGGGACAAATTCCTTATGGATTATTCCCTCTTTGTCGAAAAATACGATCAACATGGTCTTCACCTTGGATTTTTGCATGTTGCGGGGAAGAAGGTGACTGTCATTCCATTGATTGCCTCTTCGTTTCGGGGTCGTACGGGTAACACCAAGACTCGTTCCATGTGACAATGGAACCCAGAAAGGGCGGATCCCGGTCACACATGGCGATGAAATCGCCACCGGTTTCAAAACGTCTTACTTTTTGCTTATCTGTTAAGATGTGCGGCACAAATCTTGCGCTTACCCAAATCTTCATGGATGACGGCACCCACTGTGTCTTTGCTAATACCAACTTCTGCTGCTATTAATCGCAAAGTCAATTGCCGCACACGTTCAATGTTTTCAGTTGTCCTGCTTGTGGATGGGTGGCCCGAACGCAGTTTGTCCTCCACCGACTCCCGCCAGTGCGAAAGCGTGCAAACCAATCGTACACACATTTTCTACTCACATCAACCATCTCGTAAACTTGCATCAACATTTTATGGGTTTTCGCCGCCGTTTTATTCACTTTGAAGTAGAACTTAATGTTGTGCCGCTGCTCCATGGCTTTTTGACGCACACTGTTCAGAACATTATTGAAATAACTGCAGCACTACGATACGAGGAGCCTTGCGCGATCTCGGAGAGAGTACAGGTTCAGCATGTCCATGCATACCTACGCATGCGCGTAACCTTGTTTCAAGCGTTGAATACCGATATATTGGACCATTCACCGAATTTATTAGACACGCCTCGTATACTTCATAATTAAAAATTGGGTGGCATGGTTAAGATCATACATTCCAGTCTCATAGAAGAAAAACGTCCGCGGTACTGATTAAAGTAATAAAGTATTGAAAATGTGAATGAAATGCAGATAAATATCTTGAAGATCTGCGAATATCTTCACTGACTGATTTCCTGACCAAGCTGTTTCTGATTACACTCTTCTTCTCGCCCTTATGAAGCTGTGAAGTTTTTAAGTCAAGCTGCAAGTGAGTGATTTGTCCCTCAATCTTCAGAGGTTTTTTCTGAACGAACAAATGAAACCAGAGCACCAAGCTTGATGAGGGATCGCTATTGCCTTGTATATCTCCATTCAAACAGTTTTCTGTGGGATGACACCACAAAAAAATCATTCGGGAAAAATATGTCGTTCGGAGATATTTCTTCAATTGGATGCAGAAGGTAATTCAAGTTTATGTTAAGTGTGCTACACTAAACTTTTATTGGCCAAAAAATGTCTCCCTGCTTTTGAGTTGTTTCAGTTTTTTTAAGGTGAAGAAAATCAGGGCAATGCTAATTTAATTATTTAATAATGTAAACTGTACCAGTTTTCTTTCAAATTTTGAACAAGCTCGTAGCTAGATTTTCAAGTGCAATAATTCATTATGATTTTTTATTTATTATTAATTATTACTTAAAAATTGTTTTGTAATGATTGCCTTCATTTATTAGATTTAAGTTATAAATTAAAATAGATAAAAAGGTAATAACTGCGAAGATTTTCCCAAAATGAGGTAAGTTAAAAGTAGAAGCATCTTCATAAATACTCAGTTTGGCAGGTTGTCAAATATTTTACTAGTTATTTTTTAACCTGCGTAATCGATAACTCAAAATAACATTTTATGCTTCCTCTTCCTAGTGCTATACCGCATAAAATGAGTTTATTTAAAGTGTTTATTATTTTATCTGTTTCATTTAAAAAGATTTTTAATTTGATTTTTTTCCAGTTTAAATTTTGTTATAAAACAGAATTTTTTGATTTAGTTAAAACAGATTTTTGGAAAATTGCCTGAAAGCGAACGGGAAATCAAATAAGATTTTATGTTTGACGAACCCACATCATAAAGATGTCTGTACACATACTAGCTTTAACAAATTCAAAGATAGGCCAAAAAATGTTTATATCAAAATTAATATAATTATTTTGGGAGTAGTTAAAATTGTTGGTTTATCAGGTTTTCAGAAACATTTGGCACACATCTCTAATTTCATACTTCCTTACTCGAATACTTATCTTGGATATTTTCATAAACCTATTTTTAACTTGTTTGTTTCTAACGTAACAATGTGTGGGCAAAAGTGTTAGCAATTTTTTCATAATCTAATGCTGACGTAGATCAAGTTGATAATCAGTTATGAATGAATTCTGGTCCAATTTTTTTAAATTTTCATGGTTTATACGGTAAGAACCACGCAGTCTTTCTGGCGGCATATGTAAACTGTTTGAGGCCTCTTCTAGGCGACAAATCAATCATCTTTTATTGTAATCAAACATCAATTATTTACTAATAATTAAGTGAATCGTGCTCAATATTTTGGAGATATGGAAATAGACAGAAAAAATAATTTCAAAAGGTTGATTGTGAAAAATGTTCAAAATTCTGGTTCGGAAAAACAGCGAAATATCAATTTTGCACTAATTGCTCAAAGTTCAAGCCGTAAAAATAATTTGTTGTGAAAATTTTACATACGACCATCTTCACCTCTCCATACTGATGAGTCTTCCTTTGTTCAAAACAGTATTACAGTTTATCAGTTCTAGGTATATTTGACGATATACTTCTTTCAACGTAATTTTCACTCTAGGAAAAGAGCCTGAAATAAAATTCACAAGTCGTTCTACAGATTAATTTTGTTTTCGCGACTCTGCAAGAAATTTCCTATGATCTTTTTTCCTGCCCATTGCATCAAACACATAGAAGCGATATTAAGTGATTTTGGAAGTTTTAAATTCTTCTAACCGTGATAGTCCAAATTTTTACAAGTTTACGTTGTGTTTGAAAATGCTCTGAAATGTTGTAAAATAAGAAATCTTATGACTACAGTTCGAGATTTATGACAAATATTTCTGATAATATTAATTAATTCAATTTCAGTAATAGAGAAAATGTTTAAACGTTTATCGATAGATTGATAACCTTGAAAGAGAGAGAGAGAGAGAGAGAGGGAGAGGGAGAGGGAGAGGCAGAGAGAGAGAGAGAGAGGGAGAGGCAGAGGGAGTGGGAGAGGGAGAGGGAGAGG
>JAHWXV010460068.1:0-30031 GCA_024586415.1 Phrixothrix hirtus
AATGAGAAATTGGGCGTATTCATAATTAATCTAATAATTTAAATGGTCTTCACCCAAAGTTATTTGATTTTATATTTATAAAAGTAGGAATAACATTAAATTATTAGATTAATTAAATTAAATTAATTGCAAATGATACCCTAAATATTGTAATAGATATTTAACTTTTTTGCAGATATTTGGGATTTTTATAATAGAATTCAATGTTGTAAGGGTCTCAGTAATGTGGTACACTTCATATAAATATAATTAAAAGTTTCTATAATAATAAGTTCTCAAAATATAATTTCACATAAACACAGCCTTATGCGCTAATCAAGTCATTTCATTTTCAGTTAACAACAGAATATCATCTTGAGAGTATGACGTAGTTCGAAGTCGGAAATAATAATTTAACTACCCTAAAACTTTGTTACAATTGCATCATACACACTCAAAATCTATTCAAAATGTTGTAAGATTCAGCCTAGTTGAATGTTTTGTTTTATATCATGTCTTGGGTTAGATGACAGGATAGTCTGTTCATATACGAGTATGAATTCAAATAGCAAATAAAATAAATTGCATTCCCATAATTATGTGAAATTATTTCATGAAATTGCATATATAACGAGGAAGGATACGGTTTCCTTGCTTCTCCGAAGATGGTCAAGAACCTGAGAAGCAGGTAGACAAAGAATTAAAGAGCAGCAGTACTAGTTTGCGTGAAATAAAACAATCATTATTATTGATTACCTAACATTAAAAGAACAAATCTCTTTTATAAATTTGTAAAACCGTACTAATTTAATTTTTCTATGCTAATAATTAATATGTTAATCAAATACAATTTATTAACTAAATCTATCACTAGTGACAAGCAAAAAATTTTGATTGACAAATGCTACCTTCTTTAATCTCCAGAGAGTTTATGCGTAGCATGGTTTCTAACAATGTAGACTACTTACATTTGAATCTTGTTCAGGTTTGAAATATTCTTTCGTATATTACTGTTTTCTATTGCTACCATTTCTTATTGTTAATTCTCGTTATTATTCTGTTATTATTGTTTCTATCATTATTGCTTTTTTTGTTATTGTCACGGTTGTTATTGTTGTTGTATTTGCTTTCACTGTTTTTTAGTTTAGTTTTCTGCTAGTTTAAAATGCGAAGTAAAAAAAGCGTAGAGAACTTTTGGTTAGCAAGAGTAACGAAAAAAGCGCGAAAATGCATATGGTACCTATGTAGATGATGAATAGTACTAAGGAGATACTCACATGACCCATGACCTTCTTTTAATATTTTATCTTAGAAATGTCCAAACAGAGAGCAAGAGATTGTAAACGTATATTTTTTACGTATAACAGGGTAGTTAAAGAATTATTTGACACATTCAATTTGGATTTTGGTTTCTTTCAAGACCTGAATCGAATTTCTAATATGCACTACTTCAAAAATGTTCAATTACTGGAGGTGTTAATTAAAATTGCAAAGTAATTGATAAAAATATGAAAATTAATTATTAAATGTCTTATTTCAGTGTACATGGCGAGAAACTGCCTGATCTAAAAATTGAAAGTGAAACATCATCGTCTAATCCTTTAAGAAATACTACTGGGAATCGTATTGTTGACATTTAGACTTTACGAGCAAATTCTAAAAAACTCTATGACCACAATAACACATTTACTATGAGAAAAATGAATTTCAAAAGGGAACTGAGAATGGGAATAATTTCATACCTTTACTATTACTGTGACAGTTATTCTGAAATAATAGCTTTATATATACAATCACTGAATAGTAATCTAAATCAAGCTTTGGTTTGGGGATGAAAATTGCAAAGAAGAATACTGCAGAAGAAAGGACAATGACGGAACAACTCGATTTGGTTTAATTAATACGTTAGGTGATAACATTATAGGAAAGGTAAACAGACTGACAAAAATGTTGCAACAAACATGATAGTATAAAATGGCACAAAATTCGAAAAACTAGATTGAGGCGACGCCGTTCTTTGGACAAGTATATAGAAGAAGACCTACCACCTCTTGTCACTCCTTCATAAAAATCATTATATAGTCCAGATTTGACGGCACCATCTGTTTGTTATAGAAGAATCAAATAAAAGGAAGCAATAAGTAAGATGAATTAAAAAAAAGTTAAGGTAAAATGTAGTGGATTTTTTATTTGTCAAGAGAATCTGTTTTTAGGTGCTGGTCCAACGGAATAATTTAAAATGACAATATATTTTCATTTATAATTCAAAAGTAAGTGCTAATTTTTTTTTGTTTTCTTTCTTATGAATGGATACAATTATTACATTTTAAAAACAAATACTACTTCTAAGACAAATATACAATTATGATGATTCCTATATCTCTACATAATGTATATGATTTTGTTATGGTTACTACTTGTCCTTAAACATATTTCTTGAATCAACATACATCGGGGAATCTGTTTTATAAATGTATTATTTGTATATGTATCCTTTAAACATTAGTTTGCATTTACGCTGTAAATTTTACAGGTAAATTTGGACACAATAAAACCGCTTTGATAGGCAATCAAAAATAATAAATGCTTTGTGAAACAGAACAAGAAAGAAATCATAATCTTAGACGAATCTACACCACTATACTCCATTTCAACTAAATAGACCTTTATGCAATAATATTGTCCGAGAATGATCCAATAATTAAATTTCCCCATTTTAGTAAATTTAGTTAACTAGCAACTCAACTCAACCCATGCGTTTTATTCAAATACTACCGTGACAGCAATTTTATAAATCTTGATTATAGAACCATGTGCCCTATATGTGCAGCTACCTGTTAATTTCTGCCTTTATTTCATTTTTATTATGAAAGCTCTTGCCGCCAAAATACCGAAGAACATAGTTGATCGGAACAAATTTCCCACTTACTTCTTTGGCAAGTCCTGGGTGCTTTTGGCAAAGTGGATACGACGTTTTCTCTTAAACGTGGCTCGTCGTGTCACCAGGATCGTACAGTACTTGTCATCAGTAAATGTGGTAAGTGAAGGTTAGCAATCTACTAGTAACGCCCTTTGACACTCCCAAAAACACAGTTTTATTTTCTTTGAAAAAACTGTTATCTTGGATGTTGTGGGGTAACTTTCTCCAGTTACCTTCCACACCATAATTTGTGTCGAGAATTTAACGATGAACTTAGATTTCATCCTCACTGTAAGTACAGAAAAAAAAGCAGATTCTTGCTTTATGAATTTTCAAAAAAGTTGGAACCAAATGCATCTATCGTTGCTTTTGATCACAAGAAACTAAACATTCTACAAACTTTTCATTAGTGCAGATCGTCTCATAGAATTTTTCACATAGATAAACGTCCGATTGCAATCCCAGGTAGACAAACCCGAATTTCAATAATGCTTGCATCACATTAAGGACTACAATAATGACTTCGTTCCCAGAAATTGTTATCAGTATCTCACAGCGGTGTTCACCATACACATTTAACTAACAATTAATAATCACGGCGGGTTCATTTTTTTAACGAATAAGTATTTCAAACCGAAGTTCACAATTAAACACGGTGATAACTATATGTTGGCTAGTGCTTTACAAAGACGGATGAGACAGCTACTTGTAACTGGTCGCACGTTGTCACTATGCTTCACTACAGCCCCTCAAGGCCCATACTCCCGTTGTGCAAGCTTTGGTTCTTTATTTACAGGATAATCTTCGAATTGGTGAAATAATAAAATTTGTTTCTATAGTGTGATACCGATGTAAAGAGTAGTTAAAAGTTTTCTGCGATAAAATTGGCAAATAACCATAATTTAACTCATAACATACGCGTGAGATTTAAAATACGAGGGCTATCCAGAAAGTCGATTACGTTTTGTTGTAAAAAAAACTCAGTACAAGAAAAAAAATTTATTATATACATTTGAAAGCGGCACGGAAATACTACTTTACAACGTAGTCACCATACAAATTTAGGCACTTATCATAGCGGTAAACAAGTTTTGAAATTTCATTGTTATAAAATTCTGCCGCCTGAGATTTCAACCAATTAGTCACGCCCTCCCTCAGTTCCTCATAGTCGACCAAGCGCTGCATTGCGAGCCACGACTTCATATTTGGGAAGAGGTGGAAGTCGCTGGGTGCAAGGTCTGGGCTGTATGGAGGATGAGGAAAAACCTCCCACTGAAAATCTTCAAGGACTTGTTGGGTGCGATTTGTCGTGTGTGGTCGGGCGTTATTGTGAAAAAACAAAGTTTTTCAACTCAACTTTTCTCTACGCTTGTTCTGAATCGCTCTTCTTAAATTTTACAAAGTTTGGCGATACCTCTCAGAGTTTATTGTTGTTTTACGTTCAAGGAAATCAATAAGAAGCACGCTTTTTCTGTCCAAAAAAACGGTTGCCATAATTTTCCTTGCAGACACGGTTTGCATGCATTTTCTCGGCTTTTTTGGGGAATTTGTGTGCCCCCACTCTATACAATTTGGTCTCACAGTTCACATGTTTGACCGACGTCTCGTCTCCCGTTACGATTCTATCCAGTAATGAGTCGCCATCTTTGTAGTAAGGATCCAAAAATGTTAATGACGCTGCCATATGCTGATTCTTGTTATTTTTTATCAGGAGTTTTGGGACCCATCTTGCACAAAATTTGTGGTAACGCAGTTTCTGAGAAACAACTTCAAGCAACAAACTGCTTGAAATTTGTGGAAAACTGAGAGAAACCTCTGTTATTGTGAATCGGCGGTTTTCTCTAAACTTTTCATCGACTTTTGCAGCAATTTCATCAGTCATAATGCTTGGTCGTCCACTTCGCTCTTCGTCTTGTACATTAGTTCGACCATTTTTAAACCGAATGGACCATTGACGCACTCCACCTTCAGTGATAACGTTGTTCCTGTATACCTCATACAGTTGCCAATAGATTTCAATAGGTTTACATTTTTTTGCTAACAAAAACCTTATTACAGATCGCACCTCACAACTTGTGGGATTTTCTATTGCGGCACACATTTCGAACTGTTACTGTGAAATAACGGGGAACGACACAAACCTCGCGCTAACACGGTTGAATGCTGACTGAGCCAAGGAACGCGCAGACACCAAGATGGGCGTGCTGCGCACGCTAAAACGGCTATAGACGAGAACTTAATCGACTTTCTGGATAGCCTTTGTACAATAAGAATGCAATCTATAGTAGAATACCATGCGAGCGTTAAAATTTTTCAAATAAAGCAGGCCATAGAGACGTTGTAACGTTAAATCACGAGGATAAATATTTTAGAAACAAACCGTTTATAGATAAAAAATATAAAGTGTAAATTTGAAAGTTAAACCTATAAAATATTTAATTATTGAGAAGATTGAATGATAATGTAGTGTTATTTTAGTACTATTTACAATTCAACAAAAAGCGTACATTTTTGGATGTTATTTTGGTCTTGGAATGAGAATAAATTTTGATACACGTTACTCATTGCTTCATGTTCATAGTTAGATTATAATAACGAAATTGCCATTTTCATGGACGTTCGCGCCAAAATTATATAATAAGACCACAGCCTGCCCTAATTAAAAATTTAAACGATCGTAAAATATAACTTATAAATAAATTAATGTAAATTAATTTATCAAGCAGTGATTACTTTTTAAATCGATTTTATTATGTACACCGCTTTTTCCTGTTGTTTAATATTTGTAACTTATATATTACGAGGATCGTCCAGAAAGTAAAGAACGTTTGCGTATCACACGCGGCGTCGATCCCCAATCACTGCGATTGAATGTGCGCCAGGCAGCTCGATTACATCGAAAAATAGATTAAGGTGCTGTGATGTTGTAAATAAAGTTTTGTGATGGTATCTTTTGTTTTTTCTCAGTTATAGCAAAACGCTCTTTACTTTCTGAACGAACCTCGTAATTTGAAACCCTAGCATAAATACATTAAAAATTTAAAATTGTTATTACTTACTTGGCAACATTAAGACCCCTAAAAAATTTCGCTATATCCTGATCGCTGCTTTGCCAGGGTAAACCTCTTGCTCTGACTACGCAGTTCCCATCTATTTCGTCGTCCTTCGAACTGTAAAAAATAAAAATTGAATTGTAGTGTAACATTTAAAATAGGTTACTATTAAACTTAATCTAACGTTCAGATATAACATTGAAACGAAATGTACGATTATTTTCATATATAATAATTTACTGAGCAGTTTTGTTTTTTGTTAATTGTCCATATTGTCTGTCAAATCTACAACTTCAACAACAACATTGATTAGAGCACGGTAAATCTTGAATGTAAGAGTATATTAACTGCAATTTGAAATAGTAATCAAAAATTAGCGATTAACATTTTTCAAAAAAAATCCATCATGTTTAATAACTTTAGAATAAGAGGTAATTAGCTTTGATGGAACATATAAAATAAGTACAGTCGCTCTGTGTTAATATCACTACCTATATACTAGGACAACCGTTAGAACAAATCTTCGAAATAAATTCTAAATAGAGAGAATGACCACAACTTTAGATGGTTATTGCAGTAACTACTTCAATGGGACGTTCCCGATATAATAAAGTTATTTCATCAAATTTTATTTCTCACCTTTTTATAATCAACATCAAGGACCTATTAAATTATTGTATACCCCTCCCAAAAGATCATTCACAAATTTTAAATAATTACAGAATTACAGACAAATAATTTCTACCGTGTGACGTAATAGTATCCGTCGCTATATGTGCAGTTGCATGCGTTCAAATAGATTTAGTACTTAGAATAAAGGCAGATTTTGGTAATCTGCCTATAACAGATGTTATATTGTTAAGGGACAATTTTAAAACTATTGTAGTGCATAGATTATGTGTGAAATTACAAAGTTATAAAATATAAATCATGTTTAAATGTTTCGGTTGCTCTCTACGCTATATTGGGAATGAAAGAAAATTGGTCACATTTGGTAAAGAAAGAAATTTGTTTCACCACGATAAAGTACCAGTATATTATTTGCATCTGCAAAAATGCATAAATTGCATTTCGAAATTATTCCACATGCCCCATATGCACTCGACTTGGTGCCTTCTGCCTATTTTTTATTTCCAAACATGAAAACGGGACTTGCTGGTAAGAAATTTCATCCAATGAAGACTTCATTACCGAAGTAGATGCGTATTTTACAGACTTTCTTAAATATTGTCTTGCGGGCATTAAACATCTTGAATATGAAATAAGTGTATTGAGGTGGAAGGGGAATATATTAAAAAATGAAACGTTTTTACATCAAAAAACTGCTTGTTACATTTTTATCTGACTTATTAAACTACCCTTGTACTGTGAGCCACGAGACATTTTATTCCTCCATTCTTTGTCTTTGCGAAGAAAAATTTTCAAAACTGATTGCATTTTCCAGATCCGGAAGCAGCATGTCCAATTGGGAGAAGAATTTTAAAAGGTATTTGTTGCATTTTAAAAAATTCACGAAATCCTTAAAAAAATAAGTTTCTGTTAATATTGGACAGCCATACAAGTCATATATCTTCTGACAGATTTGATATTTGAAAATCACATGGGATTATAACATGCGATCATTTAAATTTTCCAGTGGGCTATGGAATGTTTCCGTAGAGCGTAGCTTACACACGTCAACCAAAGCCAATACATAACCTGCAGGTTATTTATAAAAATAATGTTAACTAAGTTAGTGGAAAGGGGTTTATTATTAAATTGAATTCTGGAAAACGTTGTGTAAAATGTTAGGTGCCCTAAGCTGTTATTAAATTTTTATTACTATAATATTTTATTTCACAATAATTGCAACAACAAATTACAAAAACAATTACTTAATAACAAAATATGACAAATTCAAGTTGCCAATTTGACAGATAATGATTATTGAGAATGAATTAAACTAAGACATGAATTTTTTTCAAAGCCCACCGAGAACTATGTACTTACGATATCAACCCATAAGAGTCTTGAGCTCCAACCATTAAGTATTTCGGTGTAGGGTTCATTTATTACTTAATTTGATCAAATTTTATGCTATCCTATCCAGATCAAGCAATCAGTTTAAAACATATTACTTAGCTGGGAAATCCCACCATACAGCGTTTATCCCAGAAAATAATTTAAAGTTAACTGCAAAAAACACATATACGGTCATATAATCCGCAAGCTTTCTCTGATATTGATCTTGCATCACGGTATTTAAACATCAAAATTGACACCACTTCACATCTTTTAATTTGTATTTGTCCTATTTCTACCAATTGAATGTTTATGAAACTTTTATTTTAATCTGTTAACATGAACGCTCTTTAAAATCGAATGGTAATGAATAAACAACAACGTTTGAAAATTTAAAATCAAAAATAAAAATAAACCAACTATTTACTCTACGCATATCAGACTGAAATTAAATTATATCACTAAAATTAAGTCTGAAGATGTATGTAATCATTTAATTTGTATCTAAAACGATTAATTTTGGTTTTATTTACGAAAACATTTATGCCGATGTAACTTCGAGAATAAAACCTACCTTTTTTTGGGAGACTACAATTTTTAATTATTATATTATCACCCAAATTATAAATAATTACAAGAACACCTGCTACAACGAACCGATTAAAATACAGTAGCTATATTACAGAATAAATCTCTTAGCACATCAGTTTATAACTTTGTCCCTCTATCAGAGAGAATAATGCTATTACAATTATAGATGGGACCGGTAAATATCAACAGTATTCAAATCTATGCTGCTACTACTGACTATGATGATGGCTATGTTGAACTATTCTACCAAAAAATCAAGAATATACTGAAAGCAACAAAAAACATGAAATTACTTTAATTATAGGAGATTGAAATTCTAAGGTAAGGAAAGAAGCAACCAAAGATGTTACCGGCCGTTATGGTTTACAAACACAAAACGACAGAGGAGCGCACCTAGTATAGTTCTGCTAAGAAGAAGGCGTTATAATTACATCGTACATGGTACATACAAACTTTCACACAGAAGACTATACACATGAACGACACCACAACATACACAGGAAAGCCAAATTGATTTTATTCCGATTAATAGACGTTTCCGTGCATGTAATAAATCAACAAAAACCTACCCAGGATCGGATATTGGAACAGATTACAATTTACTGTGTTCCACATTAAATGCAAAACTTATAAAATATAGTAAGCCAATAAAATCAGAACGAATACATCAGAAAATGCTAAAAGAACCGGAAATGACAACAAAAATATTACGTAAAATCAATGAAAAAATACATTGACCTGCGCATCCATTTTTCAATAACAATAGCGTCGAAAAAAACTGGGAAAACAACAAACGATCACTTAAAAATGAAACAGTACAAGAAATATTAAAATCTAAGGAATTAAGAGCAAAAAAGTATGGATAACACAAGAAATATGAAACCTCATGGCAGTAAGACGAATCAGCAAAAATAAAGGTTCAGAAAAATATAATAGAACTCACCCTGTAATTCGAAAAATTCAAAGGAAGTATGACTTAAAGAATCTTGCAAAGAAATGGAACATCGCCAAAACACATGATGATTTCAATTTACATAAAAAACTAAAAAACACTTCGGTATATACAGAAACAAAAATTAACGATGCTTAGCAATATTACTGACCAAAAATGATCGATGTAACGAATGACAAAGATATATCAGTCAATCATTCGAAGACAAAGACTGTGAAAAGCCGGAAAGAATAATACGTATCAAGAACGAGGAGAATAGCATAAATATTCTTAAATTCGAAGTTGAAAATGCTATACAATACAAAACCACGAAAAGCTTCGGGGCCCGATGAAATTCGCAGTGAGCTTATAAAACTCCTAGATGAGAGAAGCATAACTGTGTTAACAACCTTTTTTAATCAAGTGAACCAAAGTGGTAATTTGGCTAACGATCGGCAAAAAGCGATTTTCATCATTGTATCCAAAAAATCCAAAACAAATAAAATACTGCTTAAAATACTACATAACAGAATATGTGTCAAATGGGTTAGGCACACGCGAAGCCCTACTCTGTATTATAACACTGTTACAGAAAAATTGCACATTTCGCAAAAATATATACGTATGCTTTACTGATTTGGAAAAAGCATTTCACCGAGTCAATCATACATAGCTTTTTCAGTGTCTAAAATCATGTAATATAGAATATTTCGACCGGCGCCTTTTAATGAATCTTTATTATAATCAAATAGTCACAGTTAAGCTAGATGGAGACATATATGAGAGCAATACTAATAAGACGCTGTCTTAAACAAGGGTGCGTCTTATCACCCTCTCTACGTACACGTTCCAAGATGCTTTATCCGAAAGGAGTGAAGTCGTAAAAATAGGTAACGAAAACATGAACAATATAAGATACGCTAATGATACTGCCATCATAGCAGAGAACATCGAAAATTTGCAACCATTATTCAACAGAACCAATGAAGCCAGTGACGGGGAATAATCATAAATATCAACAAAAAAACAAATGGATGGCCATGAGAAAAATATATAATCAACCAACATTGATCACGATTAGTGGACAAACTATTGAATTATTAAATAACAAAATAACATGCGAGAAAGAAATAAAAGGCTTTAATAACATGAGCCCCATCATTATTAATGGAAATCTTGCAATGCACGTTCGATTAAGAGTATTGCGCTATTATATTTGGTCTATTTTATTATATGGTTGAGAGACACGGATGCTTAAGTTTGGGATGAAGAATAACGCTGACGCCTTCGAAATTTGGTGCTACCAACATCACATACTACTAAAATAGAAGTTCTCATACGACTTAATGTAGACCACGAGCTCTTAAATACTATTAAGATGAGAAGAACCAATTACCTCGGCCATATAATATGAGGAAAAGTTGAGGGTAAAAGATGGATTGGCTGTAAAAAACTATCATGACTAAGAAACATAAGAAATTACACCGGTCTAGAAGTGAAGCAGCTTTTTAGAGCAACGACTAACAGAGAGCAATTCAACCAAATTGTCATGGAGAAAGCCGATGTTTGAGAACAAGCACAGCACCGGAAGAAGAAGCCTTCATTAAAAATTAACAAAAATTGTGGAACTTTACAAATGTGTTATTTAATTTGTGCAATTAGGAATGTTTTACCAAACACCTAGCATCAAAACCATTAGTTTAATCAAGAAAAAGGATAAATGTATTTAGAACGAAACCAAAAAGCAAGTTTTAAAGTGCTAGCATTTCACTAGCGTCATCTAGTTTATCTGTCATAACAGATATTGATCGACAGATTCTTGAAGAACTCAAAAAGACAAATTTAGTTCAAGGAGTGTACAAATAAATGATAAAAATGTTCAATAAAAAGAAAATAAAACATTACTTTACAAGTTCTAGAAATACTTTTTCAAGATAAATATTTGCTAACATTTTTTCGAAGAAAACTGTCTGAATATTGCTTTGTATTTTCTGAACCATGATTTGTTGTGAGTTCTACAGGAGTGCAAAGAAAATGTAAATTTCTCCTCAATTTTCATAAATTTTTTGTGTAACTTTTGATATAGTAGTGAAGCAACGTTATTTACACGAATTTAGGTTACTCTATTTTCATATTATGAGAAAATTTGTACAATTTTATTTTTTATTTTTGTTTATACACATATATGGACCAGAATCTGTTAATTACATTTCAATGTAAAAAATATTGGCACGCCAAAATTTTGTTAGTAAAAATTTTGAGATAGAAAGTGTATCAGCTGAAATTCTGGGTTGTAGAAAATACGGTGGCTTTCTTGGCTTCAACTACTACGCTATGCCTACCAAAATTTTTATCGAATCTGGAAAAATTCCACCGCCGCGATTTTTTGCATACTAAATATTACATTGACACGGGACTTATGATTCTACTTTCTTATCCAAGAAGGCATATTAATATACAATTTTCAGCAAATTTTACCAACCTCGAGTTAGTTTGGACCCGCAACCCCTTGGATGCGGTGGCAAATATGCTAACCACTACACCACTCAAAGTCAGTAACTTTTACCATTAATTATGATTTACAATACCTTACTACGTAATATGTTTTTAGATAACAAAATTGCATAAGGCTAATATTTATTACCTTCGGGTGTTTAAAACTACTTTAGTAACTAAATTCTTAAGTTTTAATTTTAATTACCAGAACTTGGGTAGTTTTGGTTTTCGATGCATTAAAATGCTGAAAATAGATTTAAATATGTACTGAATTCAAAGTTTAGTAGGTTAGAAAGACTGGGGGAATGGCATATAATTTTTTTAACTTATTTGTAACAAAATTTCAAAACATTCCCGACAAAAACAAATAAGTAGAAAAATATAATTTTTAATTTGATATATCAAATGTATATAAACATAACCTTCGTCATTAAATAACGATGAACATTGATTATTTGCTAATTCAACAGATACCATTTAATGCTAACGATATTATATTACTATTAAACAGACAATCTAAAGTTCTATGCATAAATTATGTATTCATCTACCAACCTTAGACTAAGATTGAGGGTTTTTAATAATATAACATCATAAAACATCTATAACATACAATTTTTAACGTTTCTAGTGTATACCTACCTATAGATGATAAGTCTTTTATCAAGTGATATAAAGTGATTCCTTGATAGTGTTTATAATATACAAACATGTATATATTTGTATACATATGTACAAGTATACACATACATTCATGTGAGTTATATATTCCGTTATCTAAACTAAGATTGCAAATTTAATATTTTCCTTGCACTTTTAAAACGTAGTTTTATATAGAAATAACAAACGTTATTTTTTATATATTACTGTACAAGCTTAGTACCTATATTAGGATATTAAGTAATCTGTTTCTTTGTTATTATTAACTTTAAGGAGAGTGTAATTAGTAGCGGCTGCTTTTAAAGGAGATAACAAAATCGTGGCAAAAGTAATTGCGAATTCTTAATTTCCTTAAAATAAATCGAAATCTTCCTAAAATCCATTCTTATTATATTCAAAACAATTATATAACTATTGTATTTTGATTTTGTAAAGAAAAATTAGTAATTGTTTACGTGTAAAAATACATTAGATAGCGCAATGATATAAAATTTCCTGCATTTCAATTATTTCTAAGCATTGAAATATTGTGGTATCAAAATTTTGCCACGTTTTCATAATAAACTACTATAGTCAAAATATGGAAAATAAAAATTAGAAATTTTGATATTTGATATTTTGATAGCCATCAGTTCTTATTTACATAAATACAGGGTTTATTTGCCTTAATTTTTACAACAAAATAAACACTTTGGACTCTAGATCATTTAGTTCTCAGTTTATGATATTAATGGAAGTACGTCTCATTCAACCACATGGTAACATCAATATATATCTACGATGTTTAGAAATAAATGTATATACAACTGTAATATAGAATTCTGAAGTATATTTATAAAAAAATACTTACGAAAGTACCTATTTGTCAACTTCTTGAGCATAAATTAAAACACCAAAAACACTTAACAAAGTAAAATGCAATTAACGCACGTCCTTATCACAAAATTACACTGTTTCAACTACTAACGTATCATATATGACTAAGGAAATTATTAAAAGCTCTACCAGCAAATAAAGTATTCAGTTTGTATCTTCTTCTAAGCTACAGTCTAAGGTATAGGTTGAATAGAAACAGGACAGCTAAGGCTATCAATCCAAGTCATATTGGAAATAAGTGGGGAAATACTTATATTAAAATGCTATTGGTTATAGCTGATAAGAATTGATAACGTTCTATATTGTAGTTATGAAATTTACGGCAACAGTTTTAAAATCGATTTAAAAAGAAAAATAATTAATATTGTTTTCATTAATCTGAAGGAAATAAATTTTATTTTATAGCAACTACATGAATAACGACTTCGAGGATAAAATAGTCATAAACGAAACAATACTTTAAGATAACGTATCCAGGCCGTACTCACCTGGAAATATATCTTGAAAATTTTATTACAGTTGGAACCTTGGGATAAGCTTCAAATATCAAAATACTAAAAGTTGTAATAGGTGCAAATATATTTTAAATAAGCATAGAAACTATACCTTATTCTTAACACAAGATAATATTGAGAAATATGTCTTTTCCTATTGCTAGCGTTAAGCATTTCGATATCGTTATTTTATGACATTCTTATCGGAATATTTTAATTGATTTTAGTTATTTATACTTTTTCATGTAATTAAAGCAGTCAATCCATAACAATTTGTCCCAGAAAGTATTACTTTAAGTGAAGGTTTGCTATTCACAACAGAATTTTACTATCAAAAATGTTAGGTATCTTTTATTCTTTTTAAAACATGCGTTCTTATTTTTGAAATTTTATCTCTGTTGGTGATCAATTTTTTTTGCAAAAAGACGTCCCTAGTTTACCATACAACTTAACACATCAATCAGTATCTATAGTAAGTTCCCTTTTGTCATAGTTTCATTTATGACCCCTTGCCAAATTCTCCAATGTCCTCTTTTTATTTTTTCCGATGTAATAATTTTTGTTAGGCTGTGTAATTATTATTCATTTCATTCTTTTAACTGCAATCGATACGCAGTCAGATGCAAATTTTAGGAAGAAGTTATTCTGAAAGGAGTATTCATTATTATTTCTCCACATATGGATTGCGAAAACAGATTTCATTAACATTGGGGAGTCAGTCTGCGTGGTACCCGCAGCTGTTAAAAAGTAATTTAATTTTTTATGTCCCACTAAATTGAAGTTGTAGGAGGTAGGCCCCTTGTACACTTCTTGATATTATTTGTTACGTACAGTATTGCCAAGAAGTTACAGAGGATTTCCTTCGTTACAAAGAGGTAGACTTTAGTATCACTGCTCTAAGATGGTAGCAATTTTAGAACTACTTTGTATAACATTATACTCGCTAATGATCCCGAAATTGCTAACTAATTTAGCAATAGCTGCAGAAAATTAACATTATATTATTTAAAAATGTATGTTTATCTGCAATTTGTACAATTTTAGCGACAATTAATCACTTAATACCACATCTAATAGCTAAAGCCTCGATGCAAACGAACTACCTGATGTAGCGGACCGGTCTGTGGCAACCAATTTTTGCGACACCGCTATGTGATCTACATTACTCATCACCTCAGGATGCTTAATTTAATCTATGCGCAAGAATTAATTGTGGTACATCGTAGCGGTTAGACGCCGTGTAGCGAGGACTTTATAGTTAATTAATGCCCCAAGTCAAACAACAGATTGAGTTGCATGACTTTAAGGTGAATTAATTTCTCTTAACCATAATGTTTATACTTTAGCGTTTGCCCGAGAAAGGAGGGGGAGGCCAACGAGCACAGTAGTGATGAAAAATATTTCACTGAGAAATTTCCGTAAAATTCAAAACTTTTCAGAATTCTCATTAACCGCCATTGCTGGTTGAGGTTCCTTTATTGTAAATTATTTTGCTAATTTCTTTTTATATACGTAATTAGGCTACTCGAGCGATTATGGATCATTTGTACAAGAAATATATTTGTTGATTTGAAGACAAACCGTAATTTTTTCAAACCTTCTATTGCATTGGATGGGGTTGATATACAGAAACATTTTACTTATCATTTTGAATTTTTACAGTATTGTGAAGATGCTATTAGCAACCAAAAATACCACAAGGGTTTGTCAAACGTAGAACTCGTCTAAATAACCATAAATTAAGGGCCCGAGCGGGGGCCCTGTTAAATAGATTCAAATAGCGATTATAAAGAATAAGAAGCCATCTTTTTTTTGAAAATATTCAAAAAGCATACAAAGATAAGAAAAGGGTGAAATTATGAGCCTCCTAATGTCAACACTTCGAAAGATTTTGTTAAAGGTGGTTCAGAGTGGAGCAGCCAACTTCCTTCTACATGACGGGTTCATTCAAGCAATAAACTAATCTAAGTTAGCTAGTCACGTTACCACCGAGATAAATTATTAAATACCCCATCAATGGGTTATTTTATTTGCTGATGAATAGCCAGTGAAATAGTGTAATACATAGAATTCTTCCTAGAACAGAAATTTAACATGTTTTTCCTAAAAATAGTTATAGTTCTAAGCACAAAACCAACTCATAAGAATTAAGTGAATAATCAGAACATAATACTTAATGTTACATTGCTTTATTGTAGTACCCAGTATTTCATCGGTTGTGGCAAAAGTCCAGTATTCTGTCCACTTCAATTAATTAGTAAAAAATTTCACCAAATGTAAAAACATAGTAGCTGTACGAGATTTTGGCACCTTACCATTTGTGAGACATATCTCTCAAATTTTATTTGCCTTTCTGTTGGAAATTTTTCTTCTTAATTAGCAAATTTAAGAAAGTATTTACAAGAAAATAGTTATTAACTGGATAAAATTAGTAATGTTAGTTTTCAAAAAAGAAGTTCTTATAATACTGCCATTTTAACTAACAGTACTACTTATTTACCATATATAAAGCTTGTTATTGATAGCATTCGTACAATCATGAATCGTTATGGCATTAGAATTATCTTAAAACCTACCACAAGGATTAATCCATTTTGAAGATCAGCAAAAGATTCTATTATCCTCTTATTGTCTTCTAGCGCTTATACATGGTGCTGTTATTGTGCTGAAGTGTATGTTACCAGAAGGAAAGGGCGCCATCATTTTTACAGACTAAATCAACCCTTAAAGTCTGCTATAGCTGGACATGCTTTAGAAAATATACAGCATGATGTTGAATTTAATAAAATAGAAATGTTATCACCAGTTCCTATTTATTATCTTCGACTTCAACGAGAGGCAATAGAAATATACAAACATCCCAATAGTATGACAATGGTGTTAAATTCAAAAAACCAAGACACCTGGTGTTATAAATTAGTTTTAGTTGGCTGACCTTTTTATATTATTTTATTATACTGTCAATTATAACAGATATTATCGATAAAGAAAACACCTAGTTTTCAAAAAAATTTTAAAGTTTTTAGTAAAAGTTATACAGCTTATGCCAAAAACCTATTTTATTAATTTTGTTAATAAATTATTAACTATTGCTATGCATTCATCATCAATGTTCTTTATTTTCATTACAATTGATAAAGGCAATTTACCTTAATCTCCAATTGACGTTGGATAAATTTTATATCAGGCACCGAAATTCTACTAAAGTTCAATGAGTTGTAAACAAAATCCGAAATAAAATTCGGTAGCTATAGCTATGACAATTATAATAGGTGGTCTCGAAGCAAAAGATTCCTTCTTCGTATTTAATCTACGAGGGCTTATAAAATAAAAATAAGTTACGGTAAATAACATTAAGAATTTAGTTTACCCTTCATGGTTGATTTTATAACACATAAAGTTGAGGCTGCCCACGGGATATTTAGAGATGATATTCGCTGTCAAAAAGTTCGGAAATAAATGTGTGCACACAAATGGGAAAATGTCAACACTTCTGTAAGATAAAAGCATTCAGCATCTTCCAATGATTTGAGAAGATTGTGAACAAAGTTTTAAGAAGTTCTACTTCCTTACAACACTAATTTTTCACGTCATAAAGCAACTCGATATTTATAACGACTCTGATTTACATTTTTATCTTTATTTGGACACAAACTAATCACTAATAGTCTAGAAGCTTTATAAAATACCTTGATAAACAGAATTTATCAGAACCAACGGACGTACTCAATCACGATCAACCAGGACGTAGAAATGTTTAATAAATAGACTACGCTCGAAATTAAATAAATTGACCAAGAAGAATAATATAGTTGTATTTAAAAAATAAATAAATGTATTTTACCAAAACAAATAAACATTAAAAGGCTAACAGTACAAAATTGATAATACGAAATAAATGGTCAACGTCGTTTCAAAATTATCACTTTAAGTAAAAACTAAGGGTCATAGTAAGTGAAAGTAAAATCAATCAAAGATCGTTGACATGTACTCGTGTCTTTAAATACAGCTCATAGCTAAATGTAACGCATAACTTTTTTCACAAGACTTTTGACATATTTACACTTGAGTTAGGTATTGGTGCTTTCATTTTTACACCCTGTAGTTGTGTAAAATTATTAACTGAACCTTAATAAACGCAACTTTACATGATTTTAAATTTGGAAACTTTATGATTTATTTGCAAATTCTCTAGATGGCACAGGTCTCGTATTTTGTAAAGTCATTACTTGCATTTGCAACCCTTGCAATCTACAAGATGGTTTTTGACGAGTATGATATAACGTAAGCAAGATTAGAATCGGTTGCTGTGCCTTGGTTCAAAATCCATTATAAGGAGTGGTTGAGCATATTCAGGTATCCTTGGACATAATGTACCAACTGAATTAGTTCACTTGAATTCATCGGTGTACATAGAAAGATGGAGATTTCAAGTTGTTCTAGAATTTTCGCGCTCTCCCCCTGGTTAATAATTATTTTCATTTTTAAAATTTTTCGTAAGTTGTTTATAAAGCTTGGAGACAAATACAGTAATTTCAGTCGTATTGTAAGCAATTTATTTGGTTAAGATATTTCTTTACAACAGAAGAAATGTTTGCCAGTTCTTACAAAATTTTGTTTGCAAAAGGATCGCGTATCTATCGTGGGAAATTGTGGAGTCCAATTCGGTGTTGTACAACAACGTTCGGAATTCGACCTGTTATTATAGTGAAGCAGTACAACATATTCTACATTTCTATGGTCAAACTTATACTTTCACAAAAATATAAATTAAAAAAGTTCCAGGAATATCATTTTAAAAACAACTTATAGTTGGAATATCAAAATTATCCAACCTATTATTTTTAACTAAAGTTTAAAGATTCAAAATTACCCGTTTACGCACATAAATAGTTTTATTTCCTTTTAAGATATTTTTGTAGGAGACTTACTGATTTCAAATAGTTTGACGGATTGTAGTATTATGAACTGGAAATTTAAGTTTCCCTGATATTATCGATTTCCAAAAATAGGTAGTGCAATCCATATCAATTCCCGAAAATTAAAATAATTCAGTAGGTATTTAGAATTAATCACATAAGTTAAACAGTATAGAGTGAATAACCGCAATGATACTTGAGTAATCAGTTGTGATATAAAAGTATAAAATTCTAAAATTCATTGGTTTGCATTAACTATATTAACTTTATGCTATTTTCATTGTCTGCATTACAATTGATTGTTTTACATCGACGATAATTGATTACTGCTCAGCTCACCCCCCAAAGTAACCACATCCAGTCGCCGTCCTTTTCAGTTTGATCACGTTGGGTTTAGAGATTTTCGATCTTGCTTAGGGGCATATCTTCAATCTTGTTTTTCGATACCGTCACATCGGTGGTTGATTCCATATTTACTTTTTACCTCTTCCTGCACAATTCGTTTGTTGATGGGATAATTCAGATCTTTTAAACTTCCTCGATTTTACCATTGCAACTGATACATTTAGCCGTTATTTCTTTTAGAACTTTACATTTAAACAATGCATCTGTACAACACGTAACCGTAGAGTTAACATCTGTAGCACTAGATGGCATTCGTTTAATTGTTATAGGTCGAAAAGTTTCCGGCCTTCATTATTTTTGTCAATGTTAGCAAACAAAAGGGGTTTTAGCGAATTAAAGGAATACCCTGCTGGTGTAGACCTTCTTTTACAAAATCGATGGGAATATTTGCTGGGATTCCCCTGGTCACTATTTTTAACTATTTATGGGATTCTGCTTCACTGCGTTTGATGAAATGATGAAATGGGATTTCCTTGCGCTGTCTGTCTCCCTTGAAATGTTTGGGCTATATGATCCTAAACAGCGCGCATAAAATGCACTACTTGTCCACTTATACACATGCTGTGATTTAAAGGCAAATCTTCTAGAAGTTTAGGCAAGATATTTTCTGGTAATAATAATAACTTTTATTTATCTCTTTGATCATAGTATGATTAGGCTACGCCAATTTAGCAACAACGTAGTATAATTACAAAGATAACAATGCATAGGTTTCCTAGGTGTACGACTATCTAAAATTCAGTTTTTTAAGATTTAAAATATTGCATAAAAGTATTTCTTTACCAATAAATCAAAGCAAGCAGATTCTGCTAATCGCTATGCTAAAAGAACCGGTCCCAGAAACCTATATCCTGAACTGCCTAACCAGACATGCAAACTTAGCCGTTGTTAATGTCAAGATTCAACAACTGCGTGGAAATTTTTGTCCGGCCAAATGTGGTTATTATGAAAATTGAAAATACTAACTTTAGTGAATCTTACTTCATTTGTAAAAAGAATATTCATGTCGAAATTCGGCCCTTTAGTAGTTTTTCATAAAAACCACTGACAGAATACCATTCGCTTGGTGATCAGGTCTAGTAAGGGCTTGTATCGCCTGGATACGCCTGGATATGCAAATAAAAATTAATTGATACTCACTTTCTAAAATTGATTTTGGGTTTTCATTCACTATTTTCAAAATTTTATGTTCCACCTCAAGTATAAACACTGACCTCTGTAAAATCTGCAGTCTAAAGATCATTCTTCACTGCTGGTGTAGTTTTCCAAACATCGCTTGGCAACGCAGTTGACAATTTGGAAAAGCTTCACTATAAAGGTAATATGCTTTCAAATCATTCCCAGTGGCACCATAAATAAAAACCGTAGATGATCGACACTATTCAGAACTAATAATAACTTAAGAAAAGTAAAGGTCCAATGAAAACAGGCCACTTTAATTAATAAAAGCTAAGCTTGTACCTAATTATTAAGCCTAAATAATATAAAAGAAAATCTTGTAAGTAGCTAACGAAAGAGAAAATCATCTGTCTCTCGAAAACGGTTGATTTAAACGTTTCTTTTACAGCAGGCTGTATACTGATCTTTTTATTTTGTTAATATTCAATAGCAAAACTATAAATTTTATTCAATGATACAGTTTCAGGTAAAATTATAATTGGATCTGTCAATTCATTCATTAATTACAAATCATTCGAAGTCGAAGTATAATTCATTGTTTTAAAATGGAAACTTTAAACATCGTATTGTAATTTAATTCTTTGTAAAAAAGGATTTGAAGGCAATGGAAATTCATACCGAAATGGTAAATGTGTTAGAAAAATTTGTTTCCTCAAAAACAATTTTTTGTAAATGGACATGTGAGTTTTGGCGTGGCGAACAAGCATTGAAAGCGATCCCTGTAGTAGACGCTCAAAAACGGCGATAATACCAGAAATTGTTCACAAATTCAAATTATGGTACCGAATGGTGTGGAAGCAGTTGTGCATGAAATTTCAGAGGACATAGATATCTTAACAAAACATACCTGGTATATTTTACATGAAGAATTATAAAAAAAAAGCTTTATGCAGAATGGGCGCCGTATTTGTTAACAAGTGATCACAAACACAAACATATATATGCTATATAAATGCTTTAAAAACAAAGGTAATTATATAAATAATTTGGTAGCTTTCTTGTCTGTTCTAAACGTCTCAAGTTCTGATAGCATTCTGAAGAATTTTCATCAGAAAATTTTTTTATGAATATGTATTTGTATTTTGATAATGTGACAAAACAGTAGATTCAAGCACTGGTGAATTTTCTGCCATTGAATTATTTTTTGGGATTGAATACTATCGAATCTCCGCTTCCTACTTCAATATATCCTCCTTCCCCTTTAGGTGTTAAGTAACGATTTGAAAGTGTTATTTGACTTTCATTTGCCAGACGAATACAGGAATAACCTGGAGTTGCCGCCATCAGTTTCACATTTTCAACAAGTAGTTCGTATTTGTTTCGTCAATTAAGCTTCTTCACTAGAATAATCCATTAATGAATTTTCGGCTATGAATAAACGTTCTCTCGTGGGGAGTTATAGTTATAGCAGTACAAAGTAAAGATCTAGTGGAATGTAAAACATCTGAAAAAAAATCTCACTGAGAAATCTTAGTCTTCTTGATTTTAGTCGATGTTTCCCTAATTATTCCATTTTTTCTTTCAATCTGACAATTATTTCGTGGACTAAAGCTGTTGTACGCCTAGTTTTTTTGCCTTTTGTATTAAGGAATTATTTTAATTCTTGCGATGTAAAATCTGGGCCACTATCTGAGTGGATAGAACTTAGTAATCCAAATAGATATAATATGCTTATCAAATTCTTGATTACACTCGTTGCAGAAACGTCTATATGGAAAAGCCAATGGTAAACGAGAATATCCATCGATTTCAGTCTAATGAAAGTCTCGCAAATGGTTTTGAAGCTTTAATGAAATTGCTCTGCGTTTTATAGGACAAAATAACGTTATATTTCTAATTTCTTCGGTAGAATACGCCATATTATTTGAACGAACCTCATTAAGTTACATGATACATTTATCATAAGAGTCATTCCTGGATGGCAAAGGAATCACTTCAAAAAGGCTATTTTGATATTCAAATGGACCACTAGTGCATACCTTGGACAAATTATTGACTCTCGATAGTGTATCAGCTACAGTATTTAACTTCACAGGACGATATACAATATCCTATTTATAACTAGAAAATTCTAGTCACTATTTTAATTTTTAATTTTTTCCTGGATATTTAGTATGAATTATTGAAACAATCACCATATTCACTATATTATTCTCTCTGAGACTTACAGTTATTTCCAATCTCAAAATACTCCTCGATTTTAAGCGTTTCTCGTCAAATATATATTTTTCAGGCCTTTCGTTAAGTCAATTCAGAGACGGTATAAATTTATTGAAGCAGCGCTGGGCTTAGTGCATTAAAGGTACTGAGGAAGTTCTTGAAAAATAAAGCAATTCAAATACCATAACTTGTTTTAAATATCTCCCTTCTAGATTTTTTTAAACCTCGCTCGTACTTTTGCAACACGTTGTATACATTAGACTGCTTTACAGCAATATAAAATAGAAACCGTATAGTTTTTGATTTCTATAGATATCCAGGGTGATTCATAATGGGTGCAAAGTTTTTTAACAGCAAATTCTACACGAAAAAATAGGTAAAAAAGTTCCTATAAACAGAATCTAAAAATGCGCCCTCTTCGAAATAAACACCCCCAAATGGGGTCGATCAAAGGCATGTTATTGTTTATATTTCCTAAAGGAACGAACCGATTTAAATAAAATTCGGTAGTTTGATATCTTGCTTGAAATTCTATGTTCACGCCGATTTTTGTTGAGATTCATGAACCATAGGCATCGGAAGTGGGGGTACGGGTAACGTTATCAAGCATATTTTTTATGCCCTTCGGAATTTTACAAGTTTAAAGTTAAAACTGATTTTCCCGAACGCTATGAAGTAAAGAAGGTGCTTTTGTTTTGACTTCGTATTTTGCACCACTTTCGAGATAATTGCACTTGTTTATCTGAAAGTGTTAAGCTGTGCTGACATTGCAATCCACAGAATCTGAAAGTGTTAGTCTGTTAATCGTTAGAACGTGGAATACATACTAGTATGTATTAGCATACAATGACAACAATGTCTAATTACTGTAAACAACATACAAAAGATTTAATAAGCGCTTAGTTTTTATTTACTTATTTTCTCTAAAGAGTAGTAAATGTAACAACACTGAGAGAATAATAAGTATTGCTTAGCGAAAAGAAACAATACAATAACGATATTTACATGAAAAAAAAACAGAGTGTAAAACTACGAGTATTGCACAAAAAAGCAGTTATTTTTAGCAAATTCTCAAAATGTCCTCCATCCGCTCAAATGTAGGTATTGCAGTGTTGTATCATAGACTGATAAAGCCTGGCGGTTATTGTGGGATCATTTTGGATATTTGTTACAACACCAACGAGTCTTTGAATGAGCTGCTCTCTTGAAGTTATTACAACTGCATAAACCATGTGCGTTAAATAACCCCAAAGATAGAAATCAACTTGATTTAAATCCGGTGATCATGGCGGCCACCTTACAGGGCCGGAACGGCCAATCCACCACCTTGTAAAGTGACGATTTAACCATTCGGTGACCTGGCGACCATTATGAGGTCGTGCGCCATCTTGCTCTAAATACATACCTCGCCGTCATCTGAAATATCAGATATATCATTGTCCAGGAACTCTAAGTATTCAATCGAATTCAAGCGATTTGGGAGAAATAGCGGATTTAGCACGATACCGTTAAAAATTCCCGACCAACAATTTATTGACAAACGTTGCTGAAAGTTGGACTCCCTTGTCAGACGTGGATTTTCGAAGGACCATTAGTGAACATTATGGGTATTCAAAATCTCATTTCACGTAAAACTGACTTCGTATGTCCACATGACCATTTGAAAACAATTTCATCTGTACATTCTCGCAGAAACCAACGACAAAACTCAGTTTTTCGTTCAGTGTCCCAAGGGCCTGGATGGGTTGGTAATGATATAGATTCAGTTCTTAGCTATGAATAGTTCTCCATATCAAAGACTGCGATGTTTGAAACTGGCTAGCAATCCTACGGGTGCTTGTCATTGTGGGACACCAGCGTTATTGCTTACAGTGGTTCTTCCTGTTTCTTGCAATCTGCGAAATCTTCTTATAAAAACGTAGTAGTGCGGCAAACGGCGATTTGGAAATAAGCGATGGTAATATTGTCGAGCACGAGCAGCATTACCGTTACTATATGCATGTAGAAATGCCATATCGGCATACTCATGTACAGTAAAAGTATTCATAATTAATATTTTAAGTACTCTAAAAAGCAAAAAAGCCTGCGAAAAAACAATTTTACTAAACAGTATGTTGACAGGTAACAACAACAATATGTAAAACAAGTATTAATAGTAATTCGTTTGTTTTCTAGGATAATATGTTTTTATCAGATTTTATGGATTGCAGTGTCAGCACAGATTAACACTTTCAGATAAACAAGTGCAATTATCTCGAAAACGGTGCAAAATACGAAGTCGAAGAAAGACCACCTTTTTTACTTCATAGAGTTCGTGAAAATCAATTTTAACGTTAAACCTGTAAAATTCCGAAGGGTATAAAAAATATGTTTGATAACGTTACCCGTACCCCCACTTCCAACGCCTATGGTTCATGAATCACAACAAAAATTGGTGTGAACATAGACCTTCAAGCATGATATCAAACTACCGAATTTTATTTAAATCAGTTTGTTCGATTAGGGAATACAAACAACATGATTTTCATCGAGAGCATTTGGTGGGGGGATTATCTCAAAGAGAGTGCATTTTCAGATCCTGTTTATAGGAACTTTTTTGCCTATTGTTTCGTGTAGAATTTACCGTTAAAAAGTTTTGCACCGATTATGAATCACCCTATATTATTGATATTGATTATTATCTAAAATATCTTAAACTTAACAATCCCCTAAATAAATTCAAAACACGCAACAATAGCATACATCATACCGTTTTAAAAATTTTAATTTTGTTAGTTATCTTTATACTACAGTAATTAGTAGCAGTAACATTTATTTTTTCCATTTTACCGGTATTGCGAAAATATTCTTACGATATTTATAACATTTAATACAAAAGAAACATTGTATTGGCGGTTAAAACTTTATAAGTTTGTATTATTTATAGGATTTATGTAGCACCCATTAAAATATTGCTTCCTTGTGTCTTTTGATCATTGTGCGCATTGCTTTTACGTATTCAATCACAAGCTGAGGGTAAGAAATATTTTTGTTAGGGGAACCGTCAAAGTAATAAATAATAATTAAAGAATCCTAATGTAAAACCCGATTTGCGAGAAGTTTAATTGACTACAAATATTTATAAAAGTTGTAATAATTCGAGTTCTTATTGGTGATTTAACGGCGAACGAAGAACGTAACTGTAACGTTATTTCAATTCAACTGTAATTTGTAAACTTTGAACAAAACGTGGATATTTCATCGATCATAAATTATGGAGTATCTTCAAGATAACACGTACATATTTGGTAGTTCAAGCAAGAATATATCGTTATTAAAATAAACAAGGATGTAAAATATGATAACCTCAAGTCAGTATGCAATAAATGTAAATCTCAAAAAATGTTATCGGTTTAAAATAAGTTTATTTACTTACACATATACAATCATATGATATGGGTAAATTGACAATCCATGCCTACTTTACGTTTATAATAAGGTCTCTTCGTTATATTGCAGCAGTACACTAGATTGCACAAGTACAATATAGCATACACATTTATTCATTAATTAGGTTATGTAACGTAAATAGCTTTGCTTGGTATACTGTATCAGTGCAACCGGGTGCAAACTGGTGCAATATAGCGAACAGACCTATAATGATTGAACATTCAAATTTTTGAACGCATTTTGTCATGAAAATCAAATAACATATCTTACATGACTTCATAACTCACAATTCATTAATACCATTTTGGGCAGTATTTAATTTATGGTAAAAAAATAATCGTACAATATATAATACTCTTTCTATAGCAATAATTATTCAAAAACCTGAAAATCATGCAGTATAATAAATTATCAGGATCGCAAACAGCAAGCCACCCTCGTTGTGGCTCCGTGTACCTAAAACTCCCTTTTCAAAATCTAATAGGTATTAAAATATTTCGACATTAATACTGAATTTAACCGCATTTCCTAATTTTTTCCTATTTATGTGCTTTTCACTCCGTGAGCGGCTCTCATGGCTCCTACCACGACAACCTATCACTCCACTGATGTAATTAGTCCTAACGCGGCATTAACAGGTATCAGTATATCTTAATTTCCTATATTTGAAAGTCTTGCTACAGGTAACGTAGGGATATTGTCACTTGTCATTTTTTTAAAATTTTTTGAAATTAGAATTCCAGAAGACTATGATTTTTTCGTATTTATTAAATAATTTTAAGTTAAAACATGCGATTTTGTATTCATAGTCTTTGGGTATTTTTTATCAATCTTACGATAGTGCATACTCCTTAAATAGATGTAAGGCCATCATGATATGGTATGATCGTGATTACACACGTGTCTCATTCAAAACTAATTATAAGTGAAACACTTTAATGATAAATTGCCAATGATTAGAATTAATGAAATGCCAATACTGAACGGTTTACTATAGTACGCAATTATTAGAAACATTTGCAATCGTGTTCTTTTGGTGCCACTTATTTTATACACAGATGAAAGAACGAAGAATTGTTGATTATGAATTTATTATCATCAAGAGGCAATAAATGTTAGTTTTAGCGCAGAAATCAATTCCATGGCTACTTAAAAAATTATTAACGATAATTACTTGAATTATGTTAAACTATGTTTTAGTTATATTCAGCAATTCGCTAGTCATAGATGCATAGTAAAGAACAAAGACCGCAAAGCGTGGAAAAAATCAAATATCGTACGATTATCAAATATTTCTTTTTGTATAACTTAAATTCTAAAGAAAAAAAAATCCGAGCTAAGTGGAATTTATGATGAAACACTTACATCATATATACGAGGAATGTTTTAAGTATCGCTTTTCAAATATGGCCGCTACAGTGCTGCTGTTGGTAATCTACGCATGCGGGCTGAATACCTGCATCTATTGGCTACCCACAGATGCCACATTTGAAGCATTCATCCGGGTTTACGATTGTTTATGCTCATTTAAAGTGTCTCAGTTAATGGGCAATCCCGCTGAGTGTAAAATACCCGCAGTGATTCGTTTTCTGTGTGCAAAAGACATGAAAGCTTTTAAAATTCAGCGAAAAATTAGTGACATTCATGAAGAAAACATTATGGGCGGTGTAATGTTAACAAAATGCGTTAGAGGGTTTAAAGGTGGTCGTACTAATGTTCATGATGAAGTACAAAAAGAGCGATGATCTGTCTTCACTAAAAAGTTGATGCTAAAGTTCAAGAATTGTCACTGGATCATGTTACACCAGAATTGAAACAACAATCTATGGAGTGGAGACATTCAACATTACAAATGATAGTGAAGTGCAAGCAAACAATTTCAGGTAAACAAGACGGCAGAATTTAACAAGAATGGAATTCAGAAGTTAGATGTTTGTTATAATAAGTGGCTTAATATTACTAGAAATTATATTAAAATGTAGATCAGGATAATAATAAAATTGTTTTAAAAAATACACTTGTATTTATTTAATATAAAAATTGTACTTACTTAAAAAACACGCCTCCTACAAATTACAAATAACTTGCTTAATATAAATGCAGTCATAACAGAAAATGAGAAGCGGTCGCCTATTCAAGTTGTCAGAACTAATAAAGGCTGCAGGCAGTTTATAAAACCATGCGGATTGTACGAAATGTGTTGCTTGATAGGCACCTCATTTGATAACAATCAGTTCGGAATAAATATTTGAGCAATTCAAGCAGGATATCAAAAATTCTGTCAGTGTTTCGTGCTTATTGATAGAACATGAATCTGTTACTATAAAATGGAAATAAAAGAACAGTCAAAAAATGTTCCACCAGTACAATGTGTTAACACGTAAATTAAGTATTACGATAGGGAAACTACGTAGACTACGATTCAATTCAATTAAACTGGTACAGTATTCGTCCGATCCAAAGCTGGTCGAAAAAAACAACACTTCACGACAGAAAACATCTTAAATCCTTACGTTTCCAGGAATATTCCCTTTTCTTATATGTTACACATACCATTCTTCTCCGATTGAATTGAAGTCAAAAATTAATTTACTTGAATTTTAGCTATAAACAAAACAACAGCCGTTCGGAAAAATATACCCACCCTAGATCACAAGAGTTATTCCCATACTATTATTTCTCGTTGCCTAATAACTATCGTAACGTTCTGGAATTAAACATTTCGCGGATTGTATATAGTTTTTCGTCCGATCGGATAAAATAAAATTACAATTATGCAATTAATATTGCATAAACATAATTTGTTCCAAGAAAAGGTTTATAATCTATAATTGTTTGACCTTTTTCAAGAAAATAAAATCAACAATATATGCAAACTATTCAGCATAATGCAAAAAACAGTGATGATGCAATGTGGGAATTTATAAAAAATAAAAATAATGCAACAGTAATACCTTCTACAATGTACTCGGAAATGGGTATATTAAATTCAGAACATAAGGTTGTACAAGGATTTTCAGAATATTTTAAAAGTGTATTCACTGACTTAGAGAAAAAAGCAGCTCCATAATCAAAATTATGTATTAATAATCCTATCTTAGTGCAAAATATTACTAAAGCGGAGATAACTCAGGCAATTAAAAAATTAAAAAATAAAAAATCCATAGGACCTGATGAAATACCTGTATACATAATAAAAGGATGTTCTGAATTGCTTGTTCAACCACTGCATAAAATTTCCAATGCATCTTTAAGACAATGCATATTTCCATTTGAGTGGAAACGTTCAAAAATATGTCCAATACATAAACTAGGAAAGCGCAATTTAATCCAAAATTGTAAGCCTATTTCAATACTGAGTATATTTGCGAAAATTTATAAAAGCATACTATTTAAAAATATTTACTACCAAGTTAAACGTATTATAGACGAAAATCAACATGGTTTCTTTCACGGTAGATCAACAGTAACTAACTTATATAATTTCACACAAACAGCAACATAAGCTATGGAAAATATAAAACTAGATGTCATATACACAGACTTTTTAAAAGCATTTGATAATGTAGACCATAAGATATTATTAAATAAGATGAATAATTGCGATTTTTCAGAAAATTTAATACAATTATTTACATTATATCTCACTGAAAGAATGCAATACGTAGAATGTATGGGTTATACGTCAGATTCGTACATTGCTATATCAGGGGTTCCTCAAGGTTCGAATCTAGGGCCGTTACTTTTCCTTATATTTGTTAATGATATACAAAATTATATAAGAAGTTCAAACTATTTGATGTATGCGGATAACCTTAAAATATTTACAGAAATTAAAAAATATACAGACTGCGAACTATTGCAAAAAGATTTAACTGCAGTATATCAATGGTCGCTTAATAATAAATTATTTTTAAATATATCTAAATGTTTTATAA
>JAHWXV010460082.1:0-12488 GCA_024586415.1 Phrixothrix hirtus
TCTGTTCTGTTTCTGACGAGTGTAGTGGAAGACCAAAAAGACCATCAGACCTACCCCTACTCTGCCGATAACTTTAGAGCTAGACAGTCAAAGATTTTTTTGTCACGTTTCTAATAAATACACTCATTGAAATTGCTACGTGGCAACTTTACATGTAATTTTTGGTAATAAAATGTCGTTATTATTGAAAATATTTCTCGCCCTATATCTTCGAAACAAAGAGGTTTTTCAAAAATCATCAAAGGACAAAATATTCTTAGAATAGTCCAGGGAATAACCCCTTGAATTTTTGCCGTATGTTTAATTAACACCCTGTATAGTGCTACAATGCAAAGTAACGATTTTATTATTCCAAATTTTTTAATTTTGTGGGTGCATAAAGATCGCAATTTAATTAAAACAAATTGTTATATTACAATCAAATTTAAATCATCATTTTTCTTGAATTTATTGCCAAACTATTCTGTTATATTACGTTGTTATTAAATAATAAAACAGTTACTTATACTTTAATTCTCGATTTTATGATTTATATACAATGTTTATTAATACATTTTACACAATTTGTGAAAATTTTGAAAAAATGAACGAAAAAATGTAGAAGAGAAAGTTAACCGTTTATAAACGGAGTTTTAATTGATTGTTCAAAAATATTCACGTCCGATTTTTCAAAATTTTATAGATTACTTTTTATTGTAGCGCTATACAAGTCCCGCGGTATAGGACAAGTTCGTTATTTGTGCAGACACCACAAAGACGATACAGTACGAAATTGTTGGAAATATTAGGGGCAGACAAATGAACACCGAACACCCACTACAACGTGACCGTGGAATGGTTTTATTCAATAATAATCACCAAAGGCGTTAAGAAATTTACTATTGCGTGGATTGAGTGTTATGGCGGGTGTTCGGTTTTCAGTCGACTACCCCTAATACGTTTTAAATCATGACCTTGATGTTGAATGTTCTGTTTTTTCATTTGTCCCTGTACACAATTCAGGAAAGGGTGGAAATGGTTGTAATCCATGCTGCAGGAAAGAGTCTAAGGGAAGCTGCGGAGGAATATCACAGACGGCATCTAGATCAACCACCCCCACATCACGCAACCATTGGTCATTTACTGGAGCGGTTTAAGGCAACAGACAGTATCTATGACAAACTACAGTCTGGGCGGCCGCGTACAGCAAACTCAGCTAACGTACTAGCTAAGCTGACAGTCAGTCCAACACGGTCAATAAAAAAAATAGCTAAAGAATGTGGCATCAATCCAGCATCCATGTCCAGGATATTATCCAAAAATCATGTCCATCCATATCGTATGCATTTTGTCCAGGAACTTCATGGAGATGACGTAGTTAGAGGATAGCAGTTCTGTGAGTGGTTTGCAAAAAGACAAACGCACCAGCCACATCTTGAAGCTGATATTCTTTTCAGCGATGAGACCTGTTTCCATCTGCACGGGCAACCGAGAACCCATCCATTGCTGTAGATGCTCATCATCAGACTGATCCGAGGTTAAATGTGTGGTGTGGCATGTACGGGGATGTTCTCATCGGTCCCGTATTTCTTATCAACAAGCTCTCTGTTGAACTGTACAGAGAGCATCTCGAGATGACACTCCTGCCTTATTTGGATAATATACGCCTAGAAAAAAGACGAGGATGTTTCTTTCAGTAAGATGGAGCACCGCTGCATTCCGGACTAACAATACGCGAATTGCTCAATGAAGTTTTACCTGGGCGTTGGATAGACGAAGGGGTCCAGTGGAATGGCCGCCTAGGTGGCCAGATTTGACACCACTTGACTTTTTCCTCTGGGGCCATCTCAAATCTGTTGTGTACAGCAACAGGCCCCGATCACTGTAGGATCTGCAGGAAAACATCAGAGGAGCTTGTGCAACAATAACACCTACGATGTTACGTAATGTGTGCAAGAGTTATGTGAACCGTATTCGGATGTGCCGTCAACAGGCTGGCAATCAATTTGAACAATTGCTACAGTAGTGCCGATTTCTGTGTTTGTTTTAATTTGCAATTTTGACACTAATTTGGTTTGTTAAGTTTGTGATTTCAAGCAATAACAGTTAATAAAGTTGTAATACAGTTGTAATAACGTTACCCAATAATTGACTTAAATGGTGCATCTTATATTGCAGCAATTCAGTTCATGATTTCACACAATGTATTTCCAACAATGTTGCTCTATATCATTTTTGCAGTATCTGCACAAATAACGAACTTGTTCTATGTCGCGCAATTTTTAAAACACCCTATATATTTGTAATTGTGAAGTGATTTTCATAATAACCCTAATGTATAAATCTTCTTAAGATAAAGTTTTAATAGATCAGATGCAACGTTTGTGTTCTCAATTATATTGCAGACTACTAAAAAAATAATAAAACAATAGAAATTGAGTTCAGGAGTAGGGTATCGGTGTGCCATTAAAGAACGCCATCGAAGAAGACAAGCTTCTAATGAAATGTCCATACCATAATAGAGCTTCCATTATCATTTATCAGTAGAACAAATGTACAACTTGCATATCGTTCGCCTGGCCCTCTCCACACTCGTTGTTGACTATCTGATGAACAGATACAAAACCTAGATTCATCAGTAAATAATACAGCACTCCAGTGCACAAGTGTCTACGCTAAGTGTTTATGAGCAAATTGTAGCCTGGCTACTAGTCAAACCTAACTCCGCTAATCTTCTGAGAGCTGTCCTACAAGCGCATATACCTGCAATGTAGTTCTTGGATTCATTCATGAAATGAATGTTCGACATATCCAACTCCAATTTCGTAAGGAACCACAAGAGGGGTATGCAACAGCACATAGAGCAGAACAAAAATATTCCTCCTCAGAGTAACAGCAATGCAAGCGAAGATATTACTATAAATAGTAAACACATGCTATTCAAACGGAAATTGCTGATGTTCCCTTTTGTACACCTTTGGGGTGGTGTTAAAAGCAAAACACACTATTGCGGACGTTTGAGAATGCTCATGCATTACCAGAAAGTTAGAATGTGGATTGTGATATACAAGTGGCGCATTATTGACCCTTTATTTGTTGAAAATATCGTGCACTCTATTATTCGATGCTCTATGATTTCATTGTCAAACTTAAAGAAAACGAAATCGCCTACACCTGATTTCAATAAGATGGCACTGCTGCACACACACTTAAAACACTAAGAAACTTCTGGCTAAATTTTTGGAGAACGCGTCATCATGTATCTATGGGAAGCAGCAAAATGTGCAGTGCATGCTTAATGATGTAAAACCTACAATAGCGCATATGTAAAAATTTGCTACAATATAAATTGTTGAACCATATATTTTGACATATCTCGTATATAATCAAGTTAATCACGACTTTATTGCGACTTTAATAGGCGTTAGTTTTATTTTCATCAAAAAGTTAAAGAATTTAAGATGTTTCAATTCTATCGATACTGATTCTATTTATATTGTTTTCAAAAGAGAATTTATCAATTTTCTCAAGTTTGTGTTAAACATAATTACGACCGTAATTATTTTATAATAGAACAATACTTATTAGTCTGAGAAGTTTGTCGCTACATTTTTATAAAGCCATTAGATTTTATAGAGTACGTAATTGCATTTAACCTATTTTGATCGAAATATATCCTTCTTTGTAAGTTGATTCCATGCATTCCATTCTCGCATTGCAGTTATCAATTACATCAATTACAATGAGTTAATTAGTTTGTTTTCTTAATTTGTGAAAGATATGAAGAATTTCAACTTGTCTATTGATTTTAGACTGATTTCTATCCTATAAAAATCCGCATAGCTATAATAAACTACTCTCGTTTTATCTCTTTTGCAGTAAATTTTTCTTAGGTTTAGGTGTACCTTGTTTTGCAATTAATATTAATTGACAAGGTTCAAAGACGCTAAAGTTCCCAAAACAGGTATGGTCTGTCCAGTTTTTTAAAAGATCGTTTCCATTCTTGGAAGGTTCATTATTGATTTTACCTGCAGGTATCTAATGACCACTAATTACAGCACATTAAACCATTAAACCATTAAACCTATGCATGTTCGAATTAAAATAGAATTTCTTACTATTTAAAGTAAAAGCACTGTTAATAAGGGCCAAGTTTTGATGCCGCTTGATAGATATGTGACTCTGGTTGATATAAGTAATGTTAAGTATTCTAAATCAGCCTTGACAGATCGCAATTTTATGAAGTGTATTTATGTAGTTATTGTTAAATTTATTAAATGAATCATTGCTTAAACACGTTTTGTCTATTATTAATTTCACAACAAATGCGAGCTAGGTTATTTTTCAGAACCTACGATGAGACCAGAATTTCATTATTACTTCGACTTAGCACCGATTAAATATCGTCTTACTATATAGGATAAGTCTTGTATAATTTGTTATTAGAAAGAAGCTTTTTATTACAAACCGTTTTCCGATTAAGATATGTATAAACACTCGTGAATATTTTCTCCAAACGTCTTTTATAAGTGCACACGCGCTTTCTAAAAGCACTACAAATATGATTTAAAATAATGTAACCAAATTAGCAATGACAGTTGCCATGACCCGTCCAATGGAGATTTCCGGATGAGTCATTCCCTTTATCGAACTGCCAGCTTAAATGAATTATAGTTCCTCTATTTCTGTAGAATATCCGAGAAGTTATATTTTGGATATAAATGCAAGAATCACAGTTTTGTTATTTAGTTGGTATTGGTGTGTAGAGATATAGAAAGATAAATGGTGCATGTAAAATTATAATTAGAAATAAATAGAAAGTAGAAATAATTAAATAATTTGCGAGTTTTGTTATAAAATAGTATAAAGAAACACGTGAAATTAAAAGTTGGAGAGTATGAAGAAATAAAGCATGTATAAACTCGAAAGAGATATAATAAAATAAAGTAAGAACGATTTTTATGTAATCGAAAAGTTTTTGGCCAGTAGACAAATAGACAAAAAATTACTAAATAATTAAATATGTAAATATAATACAAGTGTAATCGCAGAAATACTTTATTCTTTGAATATTTTTCGAAATAACGTTCAAATAGCGTTAGAAGCTATTAAACGTCAATTCTTGCAAGTTTCTGTAAATTATGCAGTTTTACATATTAATAAAGGCAATCAAATATTCTAAATGAAGTCAATTGAATGTTTCTTTCAATTATATGGTTAATTTCGGCCTTCAACAGTAAGCTATAAATTTAAAATTTAGTTTCAGCAATATTGCATAGAAATAATTTTCATGTGATAAAATGTTTACATAATTGAGGTTAATTTTTACTACCATCATCGTTAAACCTATAAGCGTTTAGCTTAATAACAAACAATAAATTATTAGAATACATCAAAATTTAAATTTTGTTCATTAACTCAGATAAAAATGCGAGAGATGGCGTTACCAGAACAAAATGAATATATTATTTCGTTAAAATGCATTTCTCTAGATGGCGTTGTACCAATTTTCAAGAGTATTAAGGAGTAGTTTAATGATTTTCGTTGTGGTCGTACTGTAACATCCAATCCCGTTGTTACTTGTGACGTCACTTTACTGGATAACTTTTAAACAGTCGGGGATAGAACAGATTCAATTTATTTAAATTTATTTAAACTTGGCCTACCGTTTTTGTTGAGGAGACTCGGATAACTCTGGTCATTTACACTGTGGAGAGAATTAGTTAAGGTAAATTAACGCCTACTAGCGTTCAAAAAGTTTTTACTTTTTGAAACTACCATATATACGTGTATTTTATTTTTTGACTTATGTAACTTTCTAATTTTGCCCCGTATACACAATATTTGATAAATTATTGCATTTTTGCTCACGTGAATTTTAGTTTACCTAGTACCTAATACCTATTACCTGTTTTTAATTTACTTTATTTGAATATAAATAACATTTGTCATTGTCACCCACGCAGGTTTATGTGTTTAAAAGGAAGTTTTGCATTTTCAATCAGCGTGTCCAGCCACTCGGCACTGATGAGCCCCACTAGGGCGAAACCATTGGTCTGCTTGTGCTGTCACACTGTTTGGAAATGCAAACTTTTATGTTTTTACCTATTTAGTTAGGTTAAAGATCTTTTGGTGAGAAGCCTTAGAATAATTGTTCATATTACTGTTTCATGGCTTTTCACTTGTGCCGAATTAATTTTTAAAATTCATGCCATATTTAGGAGGAGTCTTCTTCTTTGTATTATTTGTATTAAATTACCTTCTAATATCAACAATAAATGGATCTGCCATTATTTGTCACTTTATCTGAATTAAGTTTGTAAGTCTTAAGTACTTTTACGCTTAGCGCTGAAGTTTTTGTTAATTTATTTGATTCTGGCAATTAAAATTAATTCGTTTTGTTCTGTATTTTTAAAGATTCAGGATTTTTAATTTGTTTAGTTCATGTGAGCAACTGTGATGTGAATATGTACAATTATTCAATAAAACATGGAAAAGTATTTCAAACAAAAGTTACAATACAGAAATGCGTGTTTCAAGTTTCAAACTTTATTATTCAGAGTAAATTAGCTGATCCGAGAGTTGTTAGATTTAAAGCACGGCGAGTCACATTTTGGATTTATTTAATTTGATGTATTACCCGACTATTTGTACGATAACGCTGTTACGGCCACCCTTTTTATTAAATACTTGGTTAATTAATTATAACGATAACGGATTTTGTGTTTTCTAGTAGTCTTCTCAGTATGCAAGATTTTAGCGTTGAGTCGATGTTTTGTTTGTGCTTAATGAAAATTATTTATTAAGCAATTTCGATTAAGGTACCAGTAACTGTCAAATATTCGAGAAAAGTACACACCAACACCAAAGTTGTCGTATATTAATATTTCTCGGTACACGCAACTCGTGCTTAAGCGGAACTTTTATTTCGGCAAATGTATTATAGCGTTAAATTGTATTAACAAACGTACGGAACCTAGGTTCTGAATTTGACTGATCTACTGCAAATGGGTAAGCGTAGTCAACGTTACATTTTTGCAAGTTGCTATCAGTCAGTTTATTTTGATCGGTCGAGAGGGTCATTTGTTTAAGACAATTTAAAAACGATCTCTGATTTTTATCCTATATGGTTTCTGGTTGTTCACTCGTTTTCGGATTAATAACTAATCTCAAAATCGCGTTTTATAATTTTTGAAGTAGGCCGAATTTTTGCAACGTCTGTCAATTAGTGTTTTGAAATTAGTTTCAGCTCACTCAGATTAATAGTTTAATTTTTACATAAATGTATTTCGAATATCTAAAACAGTTATTTGCGTTAAATATTTCACTTATTTTAACTGCTTATTTAATCTGCGCTATTTGTTATAAATGATTAATTTACACTGAACGCGATTATCGATTATTTGATAATTAATCGCATTCTTTGAATTTGGATAATGCGAATAATTTTATATCTCTTATCTATATGTTCGGCTGATTGCGCTAACGGGTCGCAGCTGTATGTTTGTCATAGTTACATTCAAGCTTAAGTTCTCTGAACGATACATTTTATAAGTTCTTAGGAAAATTTGATTGTTTAAATAATTCTTGCAAATTATGACCTAATAAAATTGGTTTTTATACGTTTTATATTTCTGAAGTTTTTATATTTTAATGAAGCGGTGGTTTAACTACAATAATTATTTTTAGCATAAATGGAGCGAAAAATTGTTCTTTTCTCGCAAATGCGTTAAATTGATCGAACTTTTTAACGTGTTAGCACTTTGTTTTAGGAAAAAATTAATTGTCGCTTCGCAAACTAGATTAAAAACTGCAATTAAGCTTTTAACGTTGCTGACACGTAACAGTACGATAGTTCGCGATACATGCCTAAATATGCATTCAACGTGAGATTGTGGAGCCCTTAAAGTTATTGAGAGGTACAGTGGTTTCAATTGTATGATGATTTGGAGATGAAAAAGTTTTGTACATGATGTGTTCCGCGTTTTTTAACAGCGGAAAGGATTATAATCCTTCAACGACTTCGAGCATTGTTTGAAACTGTTTAAACGCAATACATCTAAATTTTTGCGTTGATTCATTATTGTTGTTGAGCTTTGCATCTACCAATATACTTCGGAAACCAAAAATCAATTGAAACATAGATAGAAGCTGGTTGAAGTGCACCGAAGAAGCTAATAGTGATCCCATCGGCTGGCAAAGCCGATCCTTGCGAAATAACTTTTGCTTCCTACCTTCAAAAAGATAGAACAATAACAGGAGAGCATTATAAATCGTTGTTAGACTAGCTGAATTAAAAAATCAAAGAAAATCGGTCACATTTAGCAAAAAAAAAGTTGTTTCATCACGATAATGCAATTGCAAAATACATGAATTCGATTCCGTATTTACGAAAATTGGCTCCTTTTGACTATTTATTATTCTCAAACATGAAAACTTGGCTGGTATGACATTTTCATCCTATGAAGAAATGACAGCCGAAGTAGACGCATATTTTGCAGACTTTGATACATCTTATTTTACTGAAAGCATTAAACATTTGGAATATAGTTGGAATAAAAGTGCATTGTTTTGGAGGGGAATAATGTTGAAAAATAAAACGTTTTTACACCGAAAAAGCAATTGCTTGTTTCATTTTTATCTGACTTATTGAACTACTGTCGTACAAGATTATCGCCATTTTGCATGATTTCAATCTGGCTAATTTGTTTTCGCATAGCGCCTGATAATACGAGGTTTGTCTAGAAAATCTGTATAGAAGTTGAATAAACATTTTATTAAATTATTAATTCGGTAATTCAACAGTATCCCCTTCAAAGTACTCCGACCCCACCAAGTAATATACACTTCTACCAACGTTGCTTGCACTGCTGATAACACCTCTTCAGTTGATCTTCGATGATGCTCTTGAATAACCTCGTTTCCACTGCACCCAAATGCCCTCCTCGAACCAGCATATTGCATTTAGGGAACAAAAAACATCGTATGGAGCTAAGTCGGGCTAATATGGTGGGTGATCCATTAATGTTATTGAATTATTGGCCAAAAACTTACGGACAACTAGTGATGTGTGCGCTGGCGCATTGTTATTATACAAAATTCTTGCCAAATTCGGACGAATACGAACAATTCGCGCTTACAACCCCTTTAGTACTTCAACGTAGAACTGTCCATCCACTCTTTGGCCGGGGGTAACATACTCATAATGCACAATGGCCTTGGTATCAAAAACAACAATCGTCATTGTCTTCACGTTGGATCTTGCTTTCTTCGATTTTTTGTTCGTGCTCGCCAGGTTTGTTCCACTCCATGATCTATGATTTCAGTTCAGGGTCGAACTCATAAAACCATGACTCGTTTCCGGTTATGATCTTGTAGAAAATCTGTTCCTTCTGCTACATCAATCCAGTCTTGGCAGCATTGAATTCTTTGAGTTTTCTGATCTGCTGACAAAAGCTTCGAAACAATTTTCGCGCAGAATTTCTTCATCTCTAAATTTACTTTCAGAATCGTGTGCACTATGTCTTTATTCAAATTCAGCTCTTCCGTTAGCATTCTGATCGTTTTTCGCCTGTCTTCAAGCACGGAATTTTCTACGCGAGCAATGTTATCGTCAGTTTTTGAAGTGGAAGGTTGTCCGGAGCTTTCATCGTCTTTCACGCACTCCCGACCTTCACGCAATCGTTTCACCCACTTAAACACTATTGGTTGTTTAAAAACATTGACTCCATAAACTATCTTCAAATCTTGAAAGATTTAGGGTTCATTCTTTACCAAGTTTTGTGAGAAAGTTGCGCTGTTCCTCGCTATCGGAAATTTCCATGGTGACGGGGTCTGCAGAAGGTGTAGAAATAAAAAGCAGTAAAACCATCTGACTCACTATTTAGCCAGCCGGGCGTCTACTAAGACTCAGTTGGGTTGTGACGAGAGGCGAGGGCGCTTTGCGACGCTCCCACTCTCATTCTTCGAACAACAAGACGCGCACTATACGAATTTTCTAGACAAACCTTGTAGATGGAAAGGCGTAATTTTGTGAAGGAATAACGCTAAAAAATCTAACAAACTCTGAACTTTCACTTTATTTTCATCTTATTCTACATTAAAAACATTTTACGTATACAGACAAATGCATTTTTAAATAGCATGTTACAAACAACAAAACCGACCTAAACAACTTTTGCATGTTCATGAGGTAACGTAAAACGTAACGTCTATAACAGAAGTTCATTTAATATATTGGCATTGCCATTTGATATAACTTCTTAATAAAAAAAATGCTATTACAATAATGTCAAAACATTAGGTGAATATATTACTTAAATTTCCCTTGTCATCTCGTTTACATGAAAATATATGTATCTAACAAGGTGAAATTGCGAAATAAGACGTTCATAAGCATTAAAAGCAATTTTAGTCGACAGTATGTTATCTCTAAACATATTCTACGCCGTCTAATGTTCTAAAAGATATTTAAAGGCACATATTTTCTTTGTACCTAAATGCAAAGTTGCGTTATTTGAAGGAACTAATGTAGAAACGATGAGATTCTTGTGGCTGTGGGTAAACGTGTCTAGGATGCTTTTCAAAATCGATAAGGAATAGGAAGTTAGCGCAAGTCGTTACATTAGGAACTTCTTCTAATGACAGCAATACCTGCTGCATCTAGAACATTACAACATTTAAGTTATTAAATTTACTTTTCTCGGAACATATTCAAGGTGTTAATAATTCTGTTATTAGTTTTTCCAAATTTGTGTTACGTTCTGTTATAAAATAACATTATTTCCATTTCCAACAATTGTAAAAGTACTTCCACAACTGAAATTCCGACATTAATAAATACAATTCTAAGGTTTCATAATAAAGTTAAAGGTAGTTTAACCACAAAGTTAACTTTAGCTTCTCAATTAAAATTGTATGAACAATCGCTATGTTAACAGTAGAATTTATTATGAAACGCTATATTACCAGATTCTTAACGAAAATATACATAGATATTGAAAATTAATCCCTTCCACAAGTACTAACTGTATGGTTATTGAAAGTCGAATTATATTTTCTTACAGTATCTATATATACCGTTATGTATACTACTTTAAATTTAATTGGATAGCTAATCGATAAGCTTTCACTTGTTATTAATAGTCCCATTTTCCTGATGACATCCTAGGATTAGGATAAAGAATTAATTCCTCCCCTCTTTGATGAATAATGGATAATTTTATAAAACTAAATACAGATTTTTTTAATTATAAACTTATTTCCATATTTTTATCAATCTTTACGTAAACAAACGTATGAAAAATTATTTTAAATTGTAGTTGCGGCTGTATAAAAGTAGGGTTAAACTTTAATAGAAGAAGCAATACCACATTTACGAGCGAAATGCAAGCTGGGAGACCTGTATGAGGTACTTACTGAAGTGGGAAGCGCATGTAAAGTGAATTGTCTTAAAGTTTGTGACAAACGTTTCAGACCATGATGCGCAATCGTGTTGCCGGAATCATCCTAATGTTAAAATCGAGCAGCACATTAATCTTGCAAAATGAAGACAACACCGTGTTAGCAATTGTTGTTGCCAACAATAAATCAAAAGTGAAAGCAATGCTGTCCGTTTTCTTGATATTAATTATGGGATCATGGTTAACTGGGTACCACTGAGTTAGATAACTAATCACCTCGAGGTTTGGACCAAGCTCAAAGAACATGTAGAAAGAGGCCCAAGTTGTAGTTTAATCATCTAATATTTAAATATCTCAGAATAAATAAAGGCAGCATATCGAATTAATTTAATCCACCCATACAGTAACTTAAAAAATCATTTTCTAACCCTGCATTAAAATTGTATCAAACATTTCCGTTGCTAAAGAATAAATTTAGGCAGACAATATATTCATATGTAAATAATCTTAAACTTCTTGTGTTTCTTTATGCAAGCCAACTTTTTTGAAAAAATATGCTAAATCATGTCATTCTGAAGGTTAATACTAGTCAGAAAATAATCGAGAAAATTAAGCAAAGCAATCTTAAATGATGCAGTATTAATGTTTTTATCAAAGTGCACCTGGGTAATTACATTCATGGCGCGTATGTAACCGACCCGTGCGCGAGTAGTTAAAAACGACAGGTCTTGTGAAAAAAAGAAATAACAGAGTAGTCAATACTAAGTATCAGAATAACTCAGTTGCGATGATGTTTAAGTGTATCGGATAATCTCCGCAAAAGTTAGTTTATTTCGGCGCGAGCGTTTTCTTAATTTTAGCAACCTTCTAAATTGTATCTTTCGATAGATTATAGTACCCTTCCTTGACTTTGGATGCCCGGTTTGAACTTCCTAGCTAGTTGGATTAAATTATCGACAGGGTTAAAGGAAAATATTTTTTACGTGTGGTTCACACCCGTCTTGGGGCCTCAAAGGAATATGGCTAAAAAGTAACACACATCGTTTTCACCTTCAGTTTCAAACATCCATCATTTTGGCGCTTTTTAAATACCCGGGGGGGGGGGGG
>JAHWXV010460112.1:0-21203 GCA_024586415.1 Phrixothrix hirtus
TGATTTTCATATGATGATTTGTTTTTGAGATATGTTATTCACAACTAATACTCCAAGTACTTCCGGTTACTCGATTTTCAAAAATTTATTAGAGAAACTCTTTGCTTAATATGAAACTAAACTAAGTAGCTAACAAATATAATATGTTTAGAAAAAATCGTTACAGTTGATTTTAAGAAAACTGTGAAAATGAAGAATTTGGCAAATAAAAATATGACCGAAATAAAGTAGTACTTTCGGTTGTTCGATTTTAACCAAATTTTTGATTTTGCATAAAAAGGCGATTATGACCTGAAATATAAATTTTCGTTTAGCTAGAGCTTTTAGTTTCATAGTTATTTTATGCAGAGTTAACGGTGAAAGTATTTCCGGTTACACAATTTACAAACATTTTTCCGAGTAACCGCCTTGACTATATGAAAGGGTTTTAAATTTCTAAGGAAATACAATAAATTTTTAAAGAATTTTTATAGCCGATTTCAAGAAAATATCGATAAACGAACAATTCGAAAAATATCTAAAAATGATAGAAATAAAGTGCCTCTTTCGGTTATTCGATTTTAACAAAATTCTTAATTTAGCATACTGAGACAATTGCGAACTAAAACTTAAATTTTCATTTACTTAGGTGTTTTAGTTTCATAGTTATTTTATTCAGAGTTAACGGAGAAACTACTTCCGGTTACTAAAGTTATGGGAAATTTTGAAAGAAACCGCCTAGATTATATGAAATAGTATTAAATATATAGGAAATATAGAAGATTAAAAAAAATCATTATAGCCTTTAACGCGAAATTCTAAAAAAATCAAAAAATGACAAGAGCAAAGCGGCATTTCCGGTTCTTTGATTTTAGTAAAATTATTGCGATCACGTGCCAAGTCGCAAAGAAACCTAAATACAAAATTTCGTTAGCTATCACTTTTCGTTTTCGAGATATCCTGTTCACAGGCACGCACACAGACGGACACACACACACACATACACACACACAGACCAATTTTTAAAAACATGATTTTCGGACTCGGGAGACCTGAAAACGTATATTTCCACTAAATTTTCGATATCGAAAATTTTGGACGAAAACAATACTTTCTCTGTACTATATTTCATATAGGTAAGAGAAAGTAAAAATTAAAGACGGAAGTACTTTACTTGACTAAAGTTATTTTCACAAATTAGGATAGAAATACAATTCTAGTAGCTACCTGTTATTGTTATTCTCATTAAATATTTTTATTTTATTAATTCTTTACGAGTATCTTGTATTATACAGGGTTGTTTTGAAATAGTTGTTAAAACGAAAATGGGAAACTCTACGTATTAAATGAGGTGCATTTTTGAGATTATTAAATTCCATTAAGCCTTTCTTTAAAAATTTTACAAATGAAAACATTTTAGGAACTGCTAGCATTGGTCACTTAATTAATCTGTAAAACATTCAAGAAAACTACAAATGTAGTTGCTGACATAAATTAGAATAACATATCGAATTTTAATCTGTTTATTTACTAATAAATGGGTGCTTAAACTGAAGGTCATTTAATATTTATTTATTAGCGCGTCACGTAAGTTAGATAATGAATTTCAGCAAACAATTTCTGCTTAACACTTGATCTTAGAATAGTTATAACCCATTTTATCTTTTGCTAACAGTTGGTAGATTAAACGATACGGAATTGTTTTATTTAAATAAAAATTAAAAATAAATTCCATTGTGATTTAATGTTATTTTGTATTGGCGTGAAAAACACGTTAACATGTCGTATGTAACCTATTACCATGTGCATAACTGTAATGCTTTTTGAATTTATAAATACTAAGAATTCTTTAGAAATAGCTGGAATAATTTAGAAGATATTAATTATTTTTGTTACCGCTACTATTTGCTTGTTGTAAAAGCGTATAAACAACACAAACTGTTCAATAATTTAAGAAGGTACACAACCAATAATATCTAAAATGTTTTATTACCGGTTAAGAGGAAATATTTTATTTTTTTAATAATGCTTTTAATTCAGAAATAATGAAAATCAAATTAATTCTATGAAATAAGACGCATTTTCTCTTCCAAGCGCTAATAGTTCCAATAACGAAGATTTTTACATTTTTTGATAAATTTTACTTACACAAAAACAGGAAAATTTAATTTAATAACAGAATCGAGTTTTTTTATCAATTTCAAATTACCCTGAATGTTTACCAATACACGGCGATGCCCGACTACATTGAATTGGAATGACCTGTAACATGAGTAAGACTGGAATAAACGCACTTGATTTCGTTACAAACTGAGATTAAACTTCTGACTATAAATATTGCATATCAGAGGTTCTTAAAAAGTATGACAAGAATTTTCTAAATTCGATTGTGCCTAAATTAAAGCGGGTTAATTTTTTTTATTATTTTTTGTGAGTATATGGGACATAAAGAACACATGGTTAAAATTACTGAAACTATATCAAAGCAACCCTGTATAAATTATTTTGTATCGCAAAATTCTAATATTCTAATGTATTGAGACATAATTAATGTCAAGTTTAATGTTTCTCATACCAACCTCAAAAATTTTAAATTTCCCGTCAGCAAAAATCTTTTGCTGCTTTGGCAGTAAAGGTGGCACTTTACTGCCGCTCAACAGTCAGCAAACTAGGGCTTTTATTATAGATCGGAGCAAAAATAATTGACTGATTCTCCTGTTACAAAATATTGTAAATAAGTAGTGAACTTTCCTTCCTAATAATTAGGTATTAATAAGAGAGAAATGTTGAACAAATTCGATAAATTATTTCGAATGTAGGATCTCATTTAAAACGCAGATTTTCTTACCATTAAGGTTTGTTGATATTAGTTATTAATTTTACTTACTTTAATGGATTTTGGATAAGTCTCGGAAGTTCTATTATCCTACGCAACCACTAATTGCTTTATGAAAACGTTGGAACGAATAAAGCCAGACTTTAATCCTATTCCTACCCCCAAATAAGTCCTTAATTTAAACCCTTATTAATTATTACTCATTTTAATAATGCTTAGTCGTCAATTTTCCATTTTATTCAAATTAATTTTTAATCAGAATTAGCTTTTAGAGAAATTTCAAGACTAAAAGTAAATATTTTTAACCTTAACGATTGTTGAAACTAGAGGTTATTGGAACGTCTCGTAGTATACAAAGAAAATGATTAATTGTATATGAAGACTAAAACAATATTCGTCGCGGAAAATGACATCTTTGGAAAGTAATGGTTTTAGTAGATATGGACTGTAATATTCAATTACTGTCCCACCTTATTCTTAGAATAAAAGCAACGAAAGATATAAAGCTACTATTGCTTCATATATAATTTAAACTCGGGTGATTCTACAGCTTTTTCATCTTTAGATGTCCGTTTGAGCTACCGAAGTTCGAAAAGATGTTATGCATACTAATTTAGAGATATGCCATTCGGTTTGTAACTAGCTCTTACTACATTTCAAAAGTTAATGAGCGAACTTCCTGGATCAGTATTATCAGTATATTTCAATCACACTGTCATCTTTTTAATGTGACAATCACATACTACACTTGCAAAAATGGTTACATTTCAACCAACCAATTAATCAATTTAAATTCTTTCGGATTCACTTATATATCATTATAATTAATGCATGTTACACTGAAATTATGTTTATTAAAGAATGTTAAAAACGGATTGATGTATAATGTTACTATGTGAATTTATTTTTAAATAGCTTGGGGGAAACTAATTTATAAAAAGTTTGGACAAACACGAATACCACGTAATATTGAATTTTTTTGAAGTCAAACAAACGGAAGGAGGGGTTTTATGTATATTTCATTACACATTGCAATACAAAAGAACAGATTGTATTTCAATGATGTTTTTTATAGCCAGGATTGAAGTTACAAAATTATGGAAATGGTTTTTACTGATTTGTTAACCAATGAAATTCAAAAGTGTTACATAATTTATCAGTACTGTATTATAGTATGTGACTTTTTGAATAAATTCATAATACTAATCCAAATTTGACTTCACAAGTTTTAAATCAAATACGACAGGGTAGAAGTATATATGCAGGATTAAATAAATAGAAATTATTGATATCTGCAAGGCAATAACCGGTATGTTCTTGCGAACTTCTTTAGACATTTACGGGTATATTTGAAAAAAGAAAAATGAAATTATTTGTCGTCACAAAATGCTTTTACACTGATTTAGCAGCGTAAAACTCCTTTCTTCTTTCTAAAGTTTAGTGAGATTTAGGAGCTGTTGCACCAATTCTGTTTGAGCATTGTTAAACTAAGCATTATGCAACTGTCATAGAAACAATTGCAATCACAATAAATTATGAAATTTACGTCAAACTAAAATATAAATAGTGTCAGTGCAAAAGGTTCTTGAGATCTCAATGCAGGAAAGTCTAGCTGTTTTAAAAACAATATATAAAATACAACAGTGCTTGCCCACTTATATTAAACTTAAGACAAAGATTCATTTATTATCTTATGTCGCAAAAGGCTCTTCAGAAATTTTATTCCTAGGAATATCGTTTAAAAAGATTTAGGTGCAGATTGACAAAATTAAATAGTAAAATCGTGTACTTAAATCCAACTGTCGCTTTCATTTTTAGTATTATAGTTCTCGAGGGTAAAAACATAAAATTATATGATATTCATAAAGCGGCTGAATACAAAGATCAATGAATTTCCAAGTGTTTTTACTAAGTACATATAACAGTATCTATGCCCGTTAAGTAGTATGCGTAAAATGGAATAAATTAATGTTTATTAAACGATAGCTAATTTATTCTCATTTGCACATACAGACTGCAAAGGAAATTAGGGTAGATTCTTATAACATGTGGTAGGAAATGGAAAATAAAGCAGAAAAAATGGTATAACTTTCTTTGCTAGCTCCAATATTTAGCGAGGATATTGCAAATTAAAGTTATTGTACTTTAGCAACTTTGTATCGAAATTACTTCGATCATACTGATCCGCTATATAAATCATTTCCTTCAACGAGAGTAGGTTTATTGCAAGCGCCTACATAGAACATTTATTTATGGTCATAAATTATGAAGATTCTTGAGGGTGTAAACAGCTATTAGACACTATACATCACCATTTATAAATTCGAAAACAGAATACGTAACAATTCGTGTTTAAATTGTTAAAAATAATTACAGGAAGGATATAAATTTAAAATCATTTAACATAAATAATGAATTTTATCACGCGTATCTGCAAAGATCATTATTTTGAATCAAAAAGCAAGACACTTCAAAAGTTTCTATTTAGTATCTATTGATCTATTGAGAAAGGCGTTATCGTATGACTGATATAAAAATAATAACTATCTATTTAAGTAAATAACATATTAAAAATATACAAAAAAAATTTGTAATTAAATAACTTGTTAATTTTAATTCAAACTTACACACACTATATTATAAAAAACATTTACTTTAATGATTTATCATATTTAAAACTCTATTTTTTTGAATATGTATGGGACTCGTACAATTTCTGATTCATAATCAACATTTTATAAAATTCAGTGCACGAATCTTTTAGATTTACTTTTTTTTCGGAAAAACGGATTTTAAAGTTTCTATCTTGTATTTGAACACTTGTCTAGTGATTATTTATGTCGGAAAATGCTTTTTCTATTTGAGCATCGGTACCCAGCCAAACAGAATATTCTACAAAATGGGGTATATCATAATATGTAATATATTTTAAAAATAATGCTCATCTTTTTAAAATTTTAAATACTTGCAACACTAACACAAGAATGTTTCTGTTATAAAATTGTTTTGTTTTTCGTCAGATACATACAGTGAATTAATGAAATTTACAAAATCGGAAATGGCACAAATATCGAAAAATTTTCCTTGGCTGGGATATGAACCCAAGATTTTTGGATAGATACTCCGATGGGCTAACCATTATACCACCAAGGACCATATGTTGTGTAATGGTTAGCACGTTGGAGTATCAATCCAAAAATCCTAGGTTCAAATCCCGGCCAAGGAAAGGTTTTCAATATTTATGCCTTTTCCGATTTTGTAAATTTCTTTAATTTATAATTACCCTTACTTCGAGATCCTAGTAGTTTTGAGCCGTATATTTCTAACTTTGAATTATGCATAACCTCTTCAAATATTAATGTCATAATCCATTAAACACATAGTTTAATTTCGAAACAACTAACTTCGCACATATAGATTTGTAATATATCAGTTAGGTGTAAATTCGACGGTATTGTCGGCTCTCCAAATCCTGGCAAGTTAGTATAAATATTGTTACTTCAAAATCGGCATATTTATAGAAAAATTTTCAACAGGCTGGTATATGGTCTTTGGTAGTGTAATGATTAGCACGTTGGAGTATATATCCAAAAATCCTGGGTTCAAATCCCGGCCAACGAAAGTTTTTCGATATTTGTGCCTTTTCCGATTTTGTAAACTTCATTAATGCATATTTATCTTTACTACTGGATCCTAGTAGTTTTGAGCCGTATATTTCTAAATTTGAATTATACACAACCTGTGCTTGTATGTTTAAAAATTAATTATTACCAAATTTAAAATAGTTGTGCTGATCGCGCAATGAAGTTAGATAAGTTTAAATATTAGGACAAAACAAGACAGTTTATGTAAGCAGAACAAATCTTTAAAAAGCAGGACCTGTTCTGCTTAAATCAGGACGGTTGGTCACCCTAGTAGTAACAAATTTTAAATTTGAGTCAACTTTAATTATAATTATTCAACATGCACAATAATTTTTACAAATCATAAAAACTTCACTTAATTGTCTATATTAATGCTATTATGTTTTCTGAATAAGGTAAAGCTGAAAGATTTCTAACAATAGACGTCAGAACGGTTAGGTTTTGAACTATTATTGTGTAACACTTTTTTGTTTATATTGATGTCTTCTATCACCTGTTGCAAGCACGTACACAATTGTATTTACTCCTGTATGTATGTACACTCAGATGCAATAAAACGTTTCCACCTAAATTTTTTAAGTTTATATTTTTAATTGTATATCTTAGTTTTCTTAATTTCATAGGCAATTTAAAAATAATAAATATAATAGAGCCTCAGCTATAATTTATCTGCGGAACAAACGTACAAGTTGCATATCGTTCACCTGGCCTTCTCCACACTTCTTGTCGAGCATCTGACGAATAGAGACAAAATCTAGATTAATCAGTGAATAGTACAGCTGTTTGCTTGTTTGTTTTGTGAGCCAGGTTACGAAATATGGAAATTCATTTGGTCCTCTTGCACTAGTACTTGTTATATAGTCATTCTCTCTTACTACCAGAATTTTACCGAATCTGGAGAAATTTCATCACCAGTAGCGATCCGTAACGTGCCAAACATTACATTACTTCCGCATCCGAGAAGAAGATACGTTTTTTAGATTTTTCTCCGCTGAAGAACCTACAGAGCCCAATTGAGCTTGAACACGCGTTCATTGGTTGTAGAGGTAAACATGCTAACCACCACACTAATCGGAGCCGACGAACAGTACAACACTGCAGTGCTCCAATTCCATGCCAAGTGATTACGAGAAAATTATAGTCGCGCTGTTCGATGACGCGGTAGCAATTTTTGTCCATGAAGTGGTCTACACGTTAATCTTCTGCGAACTTTTCGCACATTTACATTGATATCGTGAACCTCTCCAAGTTGATTTCTTACTTGAACAGATATTGAGGTTTGGTTTCGTAACATACATAAGGTAATGAAACGATCATCAGCAGCATTTGTTTCCCTTTTTTACCAGATCCAGACCTTTGGGCATTCTTACCGGTTTCTCTAAATCTGAATAAATTTTTGGACCGTCGCATGAGTGCAATGAAGGACTCTACCAACATAACACAAACTTCGACCTTGCGCAGGATCTTCGGCACTTAGACGAATCAGAAGAAGAAATAGATAGCGCAACAACAGGAAGAACTAAAATTTTAAGATAAGTTCGAGTAACAAACATACATCAAAGTTGATGTACTATTATAATTGACGTGCTGGACTACTGTTTAAAAAACCAATGAAATGGAGTACAGAATAATCAGTATGCCATGAAAAGAATTGTAGTGGTTGTTATAATGAAAGGGTAGATAACTATAGTATAATATTTAGTTAAAGGGGAAACTTTTATTGCACATGATTGTACATATTCTATATTTCGTTATATATTTGTAAGTTATTCATGGTACAACAAGGCCAGCAATTATAATAAGTTATTTAAAAGGAAAACAAAACTTATATGTTGTGAGACTAGAACAATAAAGAACTATAATCACAATTAAAACCCATAATAAGTAAACAATTCAAGAATAAAGTTAATAAATTAAACTTTCAGCTAACTTTTAAATCTGTTTACCTTCATAATCCTTAAAGATGAAGTTGTAAAGAATTTTAGGATTGTAATCTTTATCTACTTTTTCTAAAATCGTTTTATATTGTTTAAAACTTGATTATTTTTGTTGAAAACTTTCCCCTCATAATTAAGGCAAAAGTGTGATACAAAACCCTATTAACGCTGTTCTTACAAACCTAAGAATTTAGAAAATTTTTATTATTTGACGATATGTTTGTAGATATAAACCGATTAATTTGTATGAAAGCAGTATTACATTTTGAACATCTCCAAATTTGGAGAAACTGTTTCACTAACTCTATATATTCATTTGTATTTCATCGTGAGGATTTAAACTTCGAAAATTACTCAACCGAATCACCAAAAGATCAACTTCTTCGTATTGTAGGTGTCGAAAACTGTGACTATTAAAACCTGAATTTTATGATAATAAAGTATAATTACACTGCGATGGAATTCAATACCCACCATACTACACAGGTCAATCAGATATTAACTGGCCAGCTTCATAATTTTAACGTACCAGGAGAATCTGCATATTGAAATTCATTATTAGTAAGTAACCCATGTTAAGTTCTTTTTGTAACCAAATTAGATGCGTGAAAAGTTGGGCTGTAAAAAATGCACTCTATAATTTTTGCAACGTTATGAGTACGGTGTTATTAGATAACTTCCAAGTAAACAAATATCCCTTGTTTTCGCAATAAGCCAGTCAAATTAGCCGAAAACCTGTTGAAAAATGATGTTGCGAGTAACAAACAAGCGAAAAATCATGCTTATTAATGCGAATGCTCTGATTTAGAATTAATCGACGTAACAAGCAACTTTTTTGTGCGCCATACTTAAAAAAAATCGGAAAACATCCAAAAAATGGTTTTTCGCTTATAACTTTGAAACTATAAGGCGTAACAAAAAAACATTAAATTGAAAATTGTAGATCGGAAAAAACGTATCGAAATGAGTATGTCCGATCAAGGTCAAAGGTCATATTTTACTAGGATTGCGAAAAATAAGTCTAAAAATGCGTTTTCCTCATAACTTAATAAAATTGAGAAAAAATCACTTAGACGGCTGAAATTTTCAGGAATGTTAGATAGTAGTGTATCTTTTGCCTATAAAATTTTTGTTTCCTTAAAAAAGACATTTCACAAAAAACCCGATTATACAACTTTTAGCAGTCATAGAATCCCGTTCTAGGACGCTATGGATTCTGGAAGACTTGATCTAAAATTTGACAAAAAAAATCGAATTTTTGAATTAACGACCAAAAAAAAATGGCGACAAAGAGATGACAATCTTCGATCCTGTTTTTTCGGTACACCTATATGTTCCATCAATTCAAAAATTTCGTGGTTATATAGCTGGAATTTTTATCCATAATTTAAAAAAAAATGAATACCGCACGATGTATAGGAGTCGAGATAACTTATTTTTTCAAAAAATCCCTGCGCGCTGGGTTTTCAATATCAAGAGGTCTAACACGTCTCAATTTGTTCATAATTATTTGTAATTTGATTGACATAATAATAAATATGTTCATATTTCAGGGTATTGTTTGTAGCGAAGTAAAAGTCACTCCACGTGCGAGCTTCGCGACAGCGGCAGCCAGCTGTAACGGTCGGCAGCTCGAGCGGCCTGGAGGGGTGTATCACTTCTTCGCTTGCCCTGATCTATGAATCTTTACGATTAGACAGAAGTTGATCCTTTTTTGATATTTTTTGACTTTATTTATATATTTTTTGAGTTTCTTTATTAATTTGATATCCTGTAATACTAAATAATATATAAATGTACATATATTTTCCAGGAATTTTTTTGAGGATGAACAAAAATAATTAAACAGTAGTTTATTTCAATAGAAACGTTTTATTAAATTAGATTAACATTATTATTATTAGCATTTTCGTCTTTTACATTTTATCACTTCATTGTCAGATTGATTCTCATTCTTGCTTTCAGAATCACTAGTCTTAATATCGCTCTTACACATATTTTCATTTTCACCCTCACATTCATTATATTCATCGGAACTCGCATTGAAATCATCAGTATCTCATGAAATAATCAACTCATCAACAATTTCATTGCCGATTTCGTCATCTGCATCTAATGTTTCAGATAATTTATGCTCAATATTATCAGTTTTCTCCACGACAGCCTGAAAAAAGAGGGGTACAAGCCGTGTTTTCTACATCCGCAAGCTGTGTTAGATCTCTTAATATTGAAAACCCAGCGTACAGTGATTTTTTGAAAAAAAGATTATCTCAGCTCCTATATATCGTACGGCATTTATTTTTTCTTTTAAATTATAGATAAAAATTCCAGCTATATAACCACGAAATTTTTGAATTTTGAATATAGGTGTACCGAAAAAATAGGTTCGAAGATTGTTATTTCTTTGTTGCTATTATTTTTGGTCTTTAATTCAAAAAAATCGATATGTTTTTGTCAAGTTGTAGATCAAGCCTTTAAGAATCCATAGCGCCCTCGAACGTGATTTCATGACTGCTTCCCGTGAAACGTCTTTTTTAGGGAAACTCGAAACCATAACTTATTAACTAATTAATATTTCTGCACAAACATTTTATGGGTAAAAGTAGACACTATTATCTAACCTTCCTGAAAATTTCAGCTGTCTAAGTGATTTATTCTCAATTTTATTAAGTAATGAAAAAACGCCGTTTTAGATTTATTTATTCCTGATCCTAGTAAAATATGAAGTTTGACCTTGATCGGACATGCTCATTTCGATAAGTTTCTTCCGATCTACAATTGTCAATTTAATTTTTTTGCGTTACGACTTATAGTTTCAAAGTTATAAGCGAAAAATAGGTTTTTGGGTGTTTTCCGATTTTTTTAAGTATGACGTACAAAAAACTTCCCTTTTACGTCAATTGATTCTAAATCACAGCATTCGCATCTATATGTATAGTTTTTTTCTTGTTTGTTACCCGAAATTTGTGAAAAAAACCTTAATTTGACTGAACTATATATAATGAATTCTTCATAAAAGATTACAATTGTAATTGCGATTTATTATTCACTTATTCCTACGTTAAATAGCGTATATTCGCCGTGCTGTATTTCAAAATTGAATTTAGCAAACACCATGTGTTTTCATTATCATTCAATTTAGAATTTTCATCTTAAATTAACATGTAGTTTTTGTGCAGTTTTACAGTGACTACTTTAAATTATTAATCATATCCTGCATTTCTTAAATATCCTCTCTTGTGACATTTATTTTTTGATTTAAATCTAATTATTTTAGGTGTGCAGATTTAATATGTAATTGTTTTGTTTTACAATGTCTTGTTCTGAACTAATTTTAGGTTCTTAAGATTCTTATTGTTTGTTTTTCTTTATATTTTGTTAAATTTTATTTCTACTAAGAAGTAGAATAAAAATTGGCATCTGCAACTGGATCGTTTATGCAGTTTAGGCAAATATTTTTAAGCTACAGATTTGAATTTTATCCAAATGCATATTAGAAGCAAATTATAGAGGAAAGGGCGCAAATGTGGAAACCCAGTTTGTTTTTAATTTATAAAAATAAGTGAATTGTTATTTTAATCTGGAAGATTGCCTTAAAATGCTTTATAGTGTAAGAAATAGAGGACCATAAGTCATAAGTGCAAAAATCATGTACTTAAAAAATAAAAATATATCTAGCGAGCTTACTACATTTTTAGATTTTTGAAAAAAATACGGGTAATGTGGAAAAACCCTAAAATTCAGTAAACCAATGTGTAAACACATAAAGATGTTGGAATATTGAATTTTAAGCATCATATGCTTTTTTATATATACTCTTATTGATAGAAAACATTATTTATTGATAAAACAATGAATACAACAATATTTTTAATTAATTACAAAGTTATAAAAAAGTTAAAAGTTACTAAGTAAAAACGCAGAAAAGCTTCTAATTAAATAAAAGTGTTGTTGACAACAGTCAAAGATATTGTGTAAGTCCTATTTGCAGAAGTCACAAACATAAAAGTCATTTTTCCACGCTGGAACACTCTGGGTGGCTCCATTCATCACATAATTGACATTGAATCCATAGTTCACCACGAGCATCTTTTGAAAACGAATTCCCACAAAAAATGCACAGAGCGTTCTTCTGTGAGCTGCTCTACACCAACTGGAAGTTTTAGATTGGATTCTCCTAAAGATATAGATTCGTTGGACTCTTTAGCATCCGATTCCATATTTAACTGCAAGCGGTTTTTGCATGTTTTTGCAGAAGTAGAATCTTTAGGCCTTTCCCCAGTCTTCTTTCTGTCTGCAGGCGGCTTCTGTGTATATTTACTCTTAAATAAGGATTCTTTTACTGTTTTTTGTATGGGGACGATGTGAACACAGAGCAAGAACTTGGATTACGACCTTTATTGGACATCTTCCTCTTCAAAGGATATATTTCCATTATTTCATGTGGTGACGCACAAACTTTTGAAGAGGTGCTCGGCAAGCTGGAATCTTCTGAAGACGTTTTTGGTACAGCGACAGCATGGTCGTCTCACTCCTCTCTAATTGCAGGTGCTGGGGGAAGGAAATCAACAATATTGAAAACAGTGCGGTTACATGGGAATATTCCTGTCACAGAAAATCTTTTGGCTGTGATAGAGGTCGTCTGGCATTGTAAATATGCTTTTCCAAACAACTCGGCTATATTGTATGATCCTAAAGGTCTGTTGCCATGCCGCAGCCATTGGCTGACATACTCGCTCTAGTATGTCTTAAGGGTGCTCATGAATGTCATATAAAGAGGCCGAGTTTTGTGCGAAGTGTGAGGAGGAATGCTCACAACTGTGACATGATTTTCCTTTGCACGTTCGATGACATCAAGGTTTTTTGCGTGGCTATTGTGCTCGTCTAAGACTAACAAAATAGGCGACTTTGCTGTGAGATGCGCCTTAATAAGGAAGTGTTCAAACCACTTTGTGAAAATCTCTGACTGTATCTAACCAGAAGGATGGCATTATCCGATCGCCCCAGGTGGTGCCACTTTCATGAGAGTATCTGTTCAATTTTTCCTTTGAAAAATCATCATCTGTGGAACATGGCCTCCACCGGCGCCATGCAGCATATCACAGTTACCAGGGAACCTCGCTCTGCTGATGTGATTGCCCCCATTTGGCGTTTACCTTTAAGTCCCACTACATGAGGTGCTTTGCTCTGCACTACAGTTAGCCCAGTCTGGTCCACGTTGTACGATCAGCTGTGAAATTGTGTTTGTCGTACTCAGTTTAAAACATGACAAAGAACCTATCTCTAGCTTCCTTGTTAAATCCATTGGCTTGTCTAAATGAGGTCCCTATAGAGTTGTGGATTGTGATTTTGTTTTTGTGTCGCCTGATAAAAAGATCAAACCAAGCTCTACTAGCAGTATTTGAAGTAAAAGGTTGCTTGATATTATTCCTTTGAGCTAGTTGATAAACCATCCTTTTTACATCTAATCTAGTAAGGCCATAAAAGCGATTATCCATTTCAACCAAAAACTCCACCAACTGATAGGACAGGTTTACGCCCTATTTTTTAACCAATGCATTCTTCAGGTGACAAACTGCTCTTAACGAATCATCGAAGTGTCGTCTGCGGTACTTTAAACACTTTTACACGCCTTCTCAATCCCATCTTATTTTCCCTATGGCGTTTATAGCTTTAATCATATTTCCAGCATCCCACTTCTTCAAAGGGGCATCTAAAACAGAAACAAATCGGGTGTTAGAAACAATGTACGTGAAGGGGGGTAACGTTTCCACATTGCCCTCATCCACATGTTTCCAAGTTACCCGTACTTTAGCCATATTGGATTTTACGTGTTATAGAAAACTTAGGTTATGATTAACCGAAATCCTACAATCTTCCCTGTAAGTGCCTCTCCCAATATTCTGATATGCATTACGCTACCTCTATGATAAAATAGACTAATTAATACCTAAAACTTACCTCCAAAAACTTTACAAAAATCACTAAATAGAAATCGACGCACAACTATTAATTACAATGCCCAACTGATCCCTAGCACTGTGCCGTGAGAAATAGAAACTAGAGTGATAGTTTACTACAATCGCCGCTAGGTCGAGGCACTTTTCAGTCGAGATATTTGACGTTTCTGCATTACCCTTATGTTTCCACATTTGCACTCCCTCCTCTACCTTTTTTCTGTATGTCGATTACCATCTTAAATAAAATCCATTTTATTTAATACCGACTGTTGGATTCGATACCTTTAAACAGTGGGTTTGTTGATATATGCAATCGATGAATTATACGCATTTACACGGTTTCATTAGTTTGTTTGTTGGTTTTGGACCTCATGGACTACAACTTTTTTATAATTATTTCGTTATGTCTACTAGAATTTTGCGGAGCCTGGAGGAGTCCCACCTTCAGTATTGATTTTTAACGTGCCAAACATGACATTGATACGGGACGTACGATTTCACTTCATTATCCGAGAAAGTTTTCTTCGCCGCACAATTTACCGACCTCGATCAGGGTTGAACCGGCGTCCTTTGGGTGTAAAGGTAAACATGCTAACCACCACACCAATCATTTTTTTTTAAATTATGAAAAATCTTTTTTTGCTGCATTTTAGCTCGCAAATGATGTAACTAGTATTTCAGATACAAAACAAAAACTTGTTGAAACGTCTTAAAGTAAATGGAGGCACACGAAATATGAAGAAATGTCACAAATAATGCAATTAAAGAACTTATTTTGTTATAGAAATATATAGATTTTATGAGCACGAAGGGTTTGTATTAAAAGTAGCGAAGGAGAATAATATAAGTGTGTATTAATTTTTCTCAATAAATCCCGAAAAACTGTTTAGGGTTTTGCTTAAGTGTGTTAAGTGTGTTAATAAAGAAGTTTTCTCTACTTGTTTTTATGGCTAATAATTCTGGATGAGGACATTTCCTTTGCTATCATGGCTCCGACTATTTTTCGTTTCACCATGCATATTAGGAAAGTATTTCAAACGTCGTAGGGATTTTTGGCGTGCCAAATGTCGTATTGATATGGAGCCTGCGATTTTATTCTTTATCTAAGAAAAAGGCGTATCTTAAAGTGTTTCTTCTGCTGAATTGGAACTCATCCCCTTGGATTTGTATAATAATGAATGACCATTTACCTTTTCGGGCATGTCCTGTTGTGTTGTTCAGAACACAATTCATTAAAACTGATTTGGTTACCTTTAATTTATAATTGCATTTAAGTCGTACAATTCATATACAAATTACCAACTAAGAGTTAAGCAACACTTTTACGAGGGACAGACTATTATTATTGAGAATGAAGAAATTAGGTATGCCATGGAAAACAAAAAAATAACCTCATTAAGAGCAACCCTTTAGTTGATATTTTCCGCTTCATTTGCTAATTTATCTTTGAAAAAGATAGTTTTAAGTTTCTCAAGCGTACTGAAAAAATGAAATTAACCCGAGAACATTTTCGCATAATGATTTATTATGACTTTAAGAAAGGTTTAAGTGCGTATGATTGCGAAGAAGGTTTGAAATCAACATTTAGCCCTTCTTGGCAACAATTTACAGATGGTACAAGGAGTTCGAGCGTGGATCACCAGAAAAGCGTAGGCCCTCCGATTACTGCTGTGACAGAGGAAAACATTGCTGTTGTGAAGAAGATTATAGAAGCAGATAACAGAACTAGTCACGCCATGATAGAAGCTCAACTGGAGATTGGATCTTCACCTGTGAAAATAATAATATACGACCACTTTCAACTGAAAAAAGTCGTAAGTCGTTATGTACCCCACCATCTTACAAATTTTCAAAAGGCAGAACGGGTACCAATTTGCCTCGAAACTCTAACACTGCTTAAGAATGGTGGCCACCAAATTTTGTCGAAAATTGTAATAGGCGATGAAACTTACATACCATTCTTCGACATGCCAACTCGACAAGAGAGCTGCGTATGGATCCATGAAGACGAGGCCACACCAACTATAATCAGAAAGCAGCGAGCAATGAAGAAAGTAATGTACGCTGTGTTCTTTAGAAGTACCGGTCTAGTGAGCGCTATTAGGCTAGACGAGCAGAAAACTATCACAGATAAATGATACGTTGAACACTATTTGCCTGAAGTGTTTAGTAAAGTGCTAAAGAAGAGAATTGTGCTACATCAATGCTTCTTCTCACACTGCAGCGATAACTCGGCAGTATTTGGCTACAAACAAGATTAATGTAATCGAACACCTTCCATACTCACTGGATCTGGCAATGTGCGACTTTTGGCTGTTTTTTGAGCTAAAAAAGAACTCACGAAGAAGAAGGTTTTTTCAGATGAAGAGATCGATGCTGCTGTTCGGTGTTATTTTTTTAGTATTCCTAAAGCTGCTTGGCTTGGAGCATTTAAGCAGTGGAAGAAAAGTACGGCTAAGTGTATTATAGCAAAATGCAACTACTTTGAACATATCTAAAATAAAATTTTGAAAAAATTACACTGGTTCTTTTATTCTCAATAATAATGGCTTGTCCCTTGTAATAATCACTTGGCAAGGTAAGTAGTTTCAATTTTTAGTATCAAATTAATATTAATTAATCTAATTAAAATTAAAAAGTTAAGCATCTATTATCAATAGCGCAGTAACAGATTCAGTTAGCACTGTAGGTAACTGTAAACTTATGAACGTTTAAAATTTATAAAAGAAGCCAGGACTACGGCTTTAGTAAAATCACATTTTAGTATTCGTTTTCTAGAATAGACAACACGAAGAAAAGTGGTATATAACTAAATAAACCAAGTTAGCCAAACCTCTATAAACGGTCTTATTATAGGAATATCGGTAGAATTAGCGGAAAAACAACCCTGTGTGAGGTATATTAGACTATGTTGTCTATATTCTGACAAAAAATAATTAATTGGATGATCCAATTCCGCGTAATTGATATCAACAGTTAATTTTCAAGTAGCATCCTAGTGTGCTGATACCTTTTTTGAAATCAGCATAAAATTCTATGGGACAGTGAAAATAAATTTAATTAAAATAATTTGCTGGCATATAATTAATTATTAAAGATTACGGTTTTAGTCGATATTTCAATATCAGGTTCACCTACATCCATTCGTTAGATTTAGTTGTATGGCTCCGCCCACGATTATTATCAACATTTTTGATGTTTCCTATTTGTTTAAAGTTTATTTTTATGTCCATTAACTTTTAATTTTAATTAAATATATTTCCTGTTCCCAGATAAAAACTAAACCTGAATTGTGTTAAAAATAACACAGTATAAATGGAAGTTATATTATTAACAGTAGTAAGAATTTAAATAGAAATATATATATATATATATATATATATATATGTATATATTTATATGTAAAATACGTTTAATAAATGCTTTTTCAGTGGCCTATGTGAAATTAATTACTAATCGATAATCAAGTTCCTGTGGTATTAAATTAAAACAAAACAAGCTATTTAATTAAAATTGCTTTCAATGTTTTAATAAAATCTTAAAAATGTGCCTCAAAAATGTAAAAACGCCCTACAAGTTTGCTTCTTTATATAATTTTTACATCGTGTGCTGGTTTTTAAATTATTATTGAGAATTATTAGCCAAAGTTTAATGATTATTTTTAAATATCTCGATGAGTCTAAGCAACACGCAAAGCAAATAATTATGCGTAATCGGTATGTGCCTTTGTACCTGTAGGTTAATGGTTCAAGTATCTTATCGCTAAAGTTTGCATTAAAACGTAAACTAAAATGATATTTTAGCGGCGCCTTAGTTTTATATAAATTAGTAGTGTTATGCCTTAGATTGTGCATTGATTATTAAGTATCGCATTCCATTTTATGATATTTGAACTATTCTTAAGCGTATGTTTAATTCATTTAAATTCTTGAACATTTTATATATTTTTCCACGCGCTACCTAGACTACGTTAGTGCCCTTTGATTTAATTCCTTCGTATTTGTATTTCTATTATTGAACTCGTCTTACGTAACAACACTTTGTTTAAAACGGATTTTGCTGTAATGGTAACGTACTTAATAAAGTTAGTTAACGCTGTTCATTACGCATTAACTAAATAAATTAATTAACGCGTAATACACATGAGAGAATACTATAGTTTGCTTAAATAGTAAAATCTAAAATATCTTCTTAAATATTTGTGTTGTAAAATAAAACCAAGTGCTAACGTTTCACAAGTGTAAGGCACCAGTTAGAAATACATTTCTAAAGAAATCCAAATAGGTACCAATAAAATTTAGAGCCCCTATAAAACTTGCAAATAATTCTAGAAGCTCTGGGAATTTTAACGATTTCTGAAACAGAAAGAAACTGACAAAATTGATTCTACGCATGTATAACTTGATACCTAAATACGCTAAAGCTAAAGCTTCATTAATATTCTTCAGCATTTTCCTTTATAATTTTTCTAAATAAAATAATGCGATTCCGAAAATTTTTTTAATTTTAAATAAGAAGTTTCATCAAATAATGAAATTTTAATTAAATACCCTGATTGTAGTATAATTTGAAAACTGAGAGCATTCGAAATATTTAGTTTATGGCGTCGCGTTTGTTTTGTCTGTAGGTTGTACGTAAATAGTTGCTGGGAAACAATTACTTTAAGTGTTGGTTTCATAATGGTAAATAAAATTAGTAATAGATTTGAATCTGCGTACTACGGTAGATCGTGGAATATTAGTTTGTAATGGATACCGTTGTACGTTCAAAGTTTTTATAAATAAGTTCTTCGCATAGTTAAGAATCTCAAAAAATGGTTTGCGATAATTACAATGGGTTTAACCTTTAATATTTCCGATTCTTCAGTGTGAGCGTAATATAAGTGCTTAGCATGCGATTTTCAACCTTAATGTTACAAATCTCGAAAAGTTGTATACTAGATTAAATCACAATGAATTTTCAGGTTTTTGAAATTCTATTTTAATTATTATGCATTGATTGGAGTTAATATTAAATAATTATTGATAGCCGCTAACTTAAATAAAAAGTGTTTCAATAAGACAGATCGACGTTAACAGTAAATAACACAATGTTATTTGTTAAAAAATTTTGATTTCTTTATTGGTTTATGTTATTTGGTTTATGGCAATTATGTGTGGCATGTGGCGCCATAATGTTAAATGTGAATGAGGTTTGTTATCTGTTTTCACATTTGGTAAGTTCAGTCTTTGGCAATTTCAACCATGGACAGATTAACAATCGAACAACATGTTTAGTTGAAGTTTATCATGAAAACGGGCGTTCAAACAAAAATGAATTTCGCGCACTTCGCGATTTTTTTGGTTAACATAGTCGACGAACCGAGAGTGCAATTGGAAAAGTTGTTGCAAAATTCAAAAACACGGCGTCAGGAATGTTGCCGAGAATTGAACCTGTCCGTGACCACATTACACGCTTACAAAGTTCAATTAACGTAAGAAGTGAAACCTACTTACCATTTGAAGCGCCATACGTTCACCGATTGGATGGACGTGCAAAGACAAATCAATGAAGATTTTTCATAACAAATTTAGCGATGAAGCCCATTTTCATCTCGGTGGCTTCGCTAACAAACAGAATTGTCGCATTTGGGCTAATGAAAATTCCACGACGATTATTGAAAAGCCGATGCATCCACAAAAGCTCACTATTTAATGTGCATTTTTTGCTGGATTGGACGATTTTTCTTCGAAAATGATGCCGGGAATTCTTTTACAGTGAATGGTGAGAATTACCGTGCCATGATAACCAGTTTTTTATGACCTCAATTGGATGCTATAGATATCGACGATTTCTGGTTTTAACAGGATAGCGCCACATGCCACACAGCTAGTGCACTAATGACTTTATCGAATGGGAAGTTCCCAGGTCGCATCATTTCTCGAAACAGCGAAGTCAATTAGTTACCAAAATCGTGCGGTACATGAGATGGTGAACGAAATATCGTAATTCCGGCTATTCTAAGTTTGTCTGTTATATTTTAGATCATGCTTAAATATACTCTAAAGAGTTCAGACTACTGCCGATACCGTACGATTTTTAAATAAATAAGTACTGCCTAAGTGGCACGCACTGACAGATGGGTATAAAATTCTGTTCGAAATCTCGTAGTTTCGAGTGTTCTAAAATATTCTTTCTACAGTCCTAATCCTCCTTAAATATATTCTAAAGAGTTCTGGTCACTGCCGATGCCGTACGATTTTAATATAAATAAATAGAGTTGTAGCCACTACCAATACAGAGAGCATCAAATTTTCGACCAGTGCCTCATTACAGGTCATGGCAATTCTGATCAACCAACCTTTTCGTCAATACCAAATTTAATAAGAGTAAATAGATTGTAAAGAAACTCGATTTACACGAAAATGGTTAAGAACAGGAATTTTTTATAAGAGGTGATTTCTTTTCTAATTGAATATTACTTTCATTGCGAAAAATTTAAATGGCATAATTTTGACCTCAAAAGTTTTGCTGCATATTTGAATGATGGATACTCTACAAAAATTCACGAAGGAATTTTACAACATCGACCAAATTTTCACAAAAGGACCACTTTAAAAAGATAAACTCATGCGCAAAATTGAATTTCGATTGCTTAAACTATTTCAACATAATTAACGAATTACCACTTTTTTTGGTGCAAACTTTGAAGACCTATTACTCGAAAAGTAAAAACATTTTACCTAACCTTTTTCACAGATCGTCATCAGTTTGTTCCCACAATTTACAGTTCAGCGTTGTCGGTGCAATAACCGGACACCCGTGTATATATATATATATATATATATATATATATATATATATATAT
>JAHWXV010460153.1:0-15220 GCA_024586415.1 Phrixothrix hirtus
CAGTGTAGAACAGCGAGTATATATTGTGAAGCAATTTCACAAGTTTGAAAGTGTAATAAGTGTACAAAGAAATTACCGACGACATTTTAACGTTATAAATCCACCGTCAAGAAATTGCATAATGAATTTGGTTAGGAAATTTGAAGCAACAGGGTCCGTTCTAAACAATTTGAAAGGTGTGGTTGGATGCAAAAGAACAGTACGAAATGAAGGGAATTTTCAAACAAGTTAGAGAAGCCCAAGAAGTTCGATTCCATGACTTGCACAATCTACACATAAACGAATCTGGGTACCATAAACAATATTTATTTTACAGGCGAGGCGCATTTTTATCTGAATTGAGCTGTCAACAAACAAAACCAGCGCATAGGGGGAATAGAAAATCCGAAAATTCCCGAAACTGCTCAACTGCATCCAAGGAAATGCACAGCTTGGTGTGCTCTCTCTTCCATTGGTATTATTGGACCAATATTTCTGAATTAAACGCTAAACGTAGCTCGTTATGCTACACTCTTAGAATAGAAGTTTATTCCTGTTATTCAAGGACTTGTGATGATTTTAATGGTTGTTTATACAACAAGATGAAGCAAGACTACATACTGCTAATAATATTTTGGACTTGTTACACCATTTCAATAACATTATTTCCAACGCGATATGGCAATGGGTGGTCTTGGCCACCTTATTCCACCGATCTCAATCCGTGTCACTACTTTCTATGGGATTATCTCAAAGATGGAGGGTACAAAAATAGACCGCAAACAGTAGAGGAACTTCAAAATGAAATAATCCGTGTTACAGAAAATATTGATGAAAATGTGCTATGCGCCACAATACAAAATTTGCTTACACGTTTATATCAAGTTATTTGCACAGATGATGGACATATTGAAAATATTTTACATTAATCTAGTCCATATTTATGTATTTAGTTTTGTCAATTTTCTATTTTAAGTACAACTGTTTCAAACAATAAACTAGTCAGTCCTTTCATGAAAGTTATGTATATACCAATGTATTTTTCTTGTCATGCATGCACATGTCTCCCATTCCTATTTAAATTCTGCATTCCTCCCCAATCTCAGATTAAACGAAAACTAAAATAAGATTCATTTTTATAGATATTTTTAAGTCCTGTAGGAACCGCACATTGCTTAATAACACAAAGTTACTGAATTTAATTATGTAGACGTAATCATAAATAAATTCGGCAAATATTACAAGTATTCTGGTGCACCGACTATTGATACCCCAACGATTGATTCCCCGAAAATTCGTCTCCGTCAATTAATCGCTCGGACATTAGATACCTGTGAAAACTGATCCTTACACATTAATCCCCGTACTAGGTTATGTTAGGTCATTATAACCAAAAAGTAATTACTGATCATTGTAGATGCATACTATAATTTTATTAATTTAGAGGACGTGTCAGTTATGGCGGAGATTAATATGTAGGGGATCAGCCGACAGGTTCTGCGCCCTGTCAAAGATTATTGAGCCATATGTGCGAACAAAGCGCATGCGCTAAGCCAAAAAGACCGTTGTAGATGATAACATACAGGCAGATGGTTACACTATTTTCTGCTTCTATCATTTTCGAGTTAATGTATTTTGTTATTGAATTTTCTTCCTGCCAAACCGCAATATTTGTATAGCGGGTAAGTGTAATTAAAGAGAACACTTGAGATTTGTTGAACCTTGGTTTATCCTTTATTCTAGGACACAAGATTAACACGGTAGCTGTCCACCTCAAGATTAACTTGACATCACTGAAGGTCGTCCCAGTTACCATATCAGATAATTGTTCTACTAATTCCCCTAGTAACTGAGTCGCGTGTTCGTCATTTTCAGCTACTATGGGAATCTACACCTTAGGTCAGTGAACTGGTGAATTACGAGGGGTGTTCCATATGTTTCGGGAATCGAGTACTTCCGTTGTTATTAGAGAATCACAGATGGCACTATCATAAAATTTGACATTTTTTAGGTTATATAGCATTGACAGTTGAATAAAACATCGTTTGGTAACGTTTTAATTTAAGAGTAAAATAAACAACTATCGGCAAAAATTGAATTAAATCACGAACATTTTCGTGCAATGATTTTTTATGATTTTATAAGTAATTTACCTCAACAACAATGTATGGATCGTTTTGTTTCGGTTTTTGGTAACGATGTACCATCCAAAACAACAAATTATCGCTAGTTTTCATAATTCAAGTTTGGTCGCAGTAGTCTCAGTGACGGATTTCGCGAACGTCGTCCGCAAACTAGCGTTGTTTCAAAAAACATTGATGCTTTGCGTGAGATGATTGAGATTGGTCGGCATATCACTTAGCATAAAATATAATCGACCCTTGGCATTGACATGAAATAAATATCAACGATTCTGCATGACCATTTAAGTATGAAAAAATTATGTGCCCGATGGATTAACATAATTTGACAGAGGCTCAAATGCTGAAAAACTTTAACCGTGGTGCTTCAAATTTGGTTTATAACATAATTACAGGTGATGAAACTTGGATTTATTCATATGAGCCAGAAACAACGCAACAATCGCGCGTTTAGGTATTTCAAGATGAATTTAATCCAACAAAAGTGTCCTTTCACGAAGTGTTTCAAAGAAAATGGTCGCAACAATTTTCTGTGTTACTGGTCACGTTGCTGCCGTCGCTTTAGAGGATCTTCGCACGGTCAATGCTGATTGGTATACAAGCATTTGCTTACTGGAAATCACCAATGAAATCAGAAAAACCAATGCAAAACGTCGGATCATCTTGCACCATGACAATGCATCGTCACACACAGCATCACAAATTGTCGAGTATTTGAAACGGCAAAAGGTAGAACTATTGATTCATTGTCCATACAGTCCGGATTTAAGTCCAAATGATTTCTTTTTATTCGCGGTTTTCAAAAATAAAATGCGTGGAACTCGTTTTTCAACACCTGAAGGTGCTGTGGAAGCATTCAAAACTCACATTTCTACTATACCATCTTCGGAATGGAAAAGGAGCTTCAACAACTAGTTTGAACGCATGCAAAGGTATATTGATTTTAAGGGACAATATTTTAAAAACAATAGAAGCATTATTACTATATTTTCATTGTGTTTTCATACCTATTCCCGAAACAATTGCAACACCCCTCATACTTGCTATTAGAGACAATCGCCAATAAACTAGGTCGTCCTGTAATAACGAGGATAGTTATCTGCTTCTTTTGCGTTGCAATGAAACGGTGTAGGCGCATCAAATTTATTTAAATTATTATTAGGTAATACTTATCAACTTCTTAGTATAAATTAAAGCTTCACTGTAAACCATTGTGAATTAGTAACTCACTTTAATCTAGGAAATTCTGTGACCTTTTGTAAGGATAGAACACGCTACGCTTATTTTTTCTAAATTGGTTTACTTACAACGAACCCATGTAATTAATTATAACGTCACGCATTCTACGTTTCAGAATTATTAACTTATTTCCCTCCAATGTGTATTGACATAATGCATAACCTCTTTACGATTTACTGTAAAATAATGAATTTCACTTAAAACAGTTGATGTTTTATCAATTTTCATTGTGTTTATGATTAAATAAGCAGATTAATTAACGTAATGCACGAGTTCTTTATGGCTTAATGTAACAATTTGAATTTCATTTAAAATAGTCAATATTTTATCAAATTTTCGTTGCATTTACGATCAAATAAATATACGAACATTAAACTGCATACCAAGTGTTTGCATTCATTAAGCGCATTGTTTTGCACGCGCTCTTTCCAGTCACAGCCGGAACTTCCAATGTATTGTCGCCAACTAATTTGCTCAATCGTATCGTTTTTAAAAAATACGACAACAGAACATATTTTTAAGATAGAGGCTAATTTAAGTTTTATAGGTACTACACCATACATGTAGTGCTGCTACTCATCAAAGAAACAAGCCGCAAATGAAAAATACATTTATTGTATAATAAATACTTACAAAAATTATTATGAAAGCTAACCAGTATCACAGCAAAACGATATTATTTGGCGTCACCTAAAACTTCTTTTATATAATTTTCTTGCAAAACGATTTAAAAGGACGATTCCTTTGAAGACTCCAGAAGTAATCGGCCATGATGTGAGTGTCGCATCTGCCTTGATATCTCGCTACCATAATTTTATATCATGGTGGAATCGTTCCCGCTGTGTAAGCGCGTCTGAAATTCTTACAACATTTGTCATTTATTTGGAAACACCCGGTACATACATCCATGTAGTAATAATAAAACTAATTAGTGAATTACCAGTATCATTTTTATGCCAAAATCACAACTGTAAATTTGTGAATTATATAATTCCATTTTAACAACCATTATTAAAATTCGAAAATCCCAGGTAACGTTTTATAAAACATAGGAGCTTTTTTCTTAAAAATATTAATTCAGCAATTCCCGTGAAAAGGCTTACAAGTCTAAAAATAAACGTTAACCCTTCTCATCTTCCCTCCTTCAATTTCAAGGAGAAAACTTCGATTACAAGTAGTAGAGATTTGAGAGTTGGAAGGTTAAGCTGCTTTTCCGTAGTGCGCGCCCAGTCGATATTTAAAATATACAATTGAAAAGTTACCCAACTGATGTAGTAGGGGATCAAATTGATAGAAATTTGGTATATTTCCACCCAGAGCGAATTCGTAATAAAAGGCGTCAACTTCAATTTCCTGTCGATTCAAAACCAAAGGGTTTTAAGTCCGACAAGGTTGTACCTAGCATACGATAATAAATATCCTAGGCAGCACGTCTGTTATTTTTGATTACTTTGGGAAGTTAACAAGCCACAAAACACCAAGTAAGTGATTTAACCGTTCTTTAAATTCCACCGATCTACACCCCTCGTTAAGTAATCCCTGCTGGGACGAATTAGTCGATCACATAGAAATTCAAGACGAGTTAGTTACTGTTATAAATAAAAGACTACAGTTTTTTTTAATTTTTAGTTGTTTATATTAACAAGGCCATTACGGCCAATACTTCCTGTTCATTTTAGATTTAGTTTAATTAATAGCAATACAAGGGTGTCTTGATTTAGAAAATTGTTGTTTCCATTATTCCCTTCCGAGGAGACATGTAAATTGTTAATTGTAAATCACATTTTTTTTGTTATCATTATATTCAATCTATAAGTACAGAACCTATTTCCTTTTATATATGTAAACCTGTAGCTGTAACAACGCATACTTTCTTTCAGGTATTAGTTAATTTTTAAGCAAATAGCCTCTTTTAGATAGTTTGTCTAAATTTTACCTGGCCGAAGAGGGAGCCCAGCGGCGTGCATGAAAAGTTACAATACAGTAAGTACGTATTAATACAATCCTCGATCTGAAGGTTTGGAGATCGGTTTCTTTGTTTTACCGGTTTCTATAACAACAGAACTTTTAACTATTATCTTTCCGTTATTGTTAAAAACAAAGTGGTGCCCTTATTTATGACTATTTTCCGAATTTTTGGACACCTATTTATAACCCCTGTATTGTAACCTAATTGAATTCATCGCAAATGTAGAACCTCCCCAACCTCCCCTGTGGTGGCCGGAGCAAACCCGCTAATTCAGGAAAATCGCCAACTTTGACAACCTCAGAAACGTAAGGCCTCTTTCGTGCCATCATATCTGTTCGTCACTAAGGTTACCAAGATTTTCTGGAAACCGTTTAAGTGGCCGTGGAGGTAGTGATTTTTAATGTTCATGCGACAACCGTGTTTGTTAAAATTGTTGAGCGTGTCTTTCACTATGTCATAATAATTTTTCGATTTATTGTTTCCGAGAAAATTTTGCACATCTTAACAAAAGAGGACCATGCATTAGACTCAATTTCAGTAATCGATTCTGTAAAATTGCGAATCTTTTATAAGTTGCCTTATCTGAGGTCCATTAAATATTCCAGCTTTCAATTTGTCTGTGCTAAGTGGAGGGAATTTACTGAACAGATATTCAAAACAAGGACCGTCCTGATCTAAAGCCTTTACAAATTGTTTCATAAGTTCCAGTTTAATATGCAAGGGAGGAAATATGATTTTCTCTCGTTCAACCAACGCTTCGTTAAATATATTAGCTTGCCTTGAACTAGAGCACCTCTAGAAAGACAGTTTCTTCTAATCTTTAACCCTGCTATCCCAAAGATACGGGAAACAAGGATACTCTGTATAGCCACATTGCTGTCCCAGGAGAAAGTTCACCATTTTCAAATCAACACGGATAACCCACTCATGTTCGTCATACTTGACTTTTTTTAGCACTAGCGATATTGTTTTATATTCCTCTTTCGCCTTTATAGAATGACCAATCGGTATACTTCCATATTTGTTACCATTATGTAAAAGAACACACTTTAAACTGCGTTTAGGACTATCAATAAAATGCGCCAGTCACCTGGTGTGTACTTTGGTATACCCATTTTTTTTAACAGTCCTTTAATACCGTTACAAAAAACCATGTTATCTTCCTGAGAAAAAATGGCAAAAGATCTTTTTCTCTATTACGGTAGTATGTAATTGTGTTGCCCGAATAAAGGAAATTCTTTTCATTTAGTCTGGAAACAAGCAACTCCGAAGGCTCCTTTGGAAGGTTCAAATCTCTAGTAAGGTCGTTTAGATCTTCCTGAGTAAAGTGCTCGAGTTGTGCTGAATCCTTTACTAAATCACTATCGCCTCCCTCAAATCTATTATTCTGCAGTTCGTCAGATGAAAATTCGACTTCATTCACTGGAAATGTAGGTAGGCTGCTAAATATTGGAATGGGTATTTGCTCAGAATGCTAAATAGATATTCTTACTGAATCCAAGAAGTTTTATGATAAAGATATTGCAGTTATAATTGCAGATTATACAGAATTATAACAATGTTTACACTTTTGATAAATATTTGTATCTCGAAAACTAGAGCTGATATGAATGAAAGCTATATATTTTTGGAGTCATTGCATCCAAAATAATCAAAATCAGTTGTTTTTTCCCTGCAGCAAGACAATCTTTTTTGTTCGGCTGCGTTATTGGCTAATAAATACAGTTCACCTTAGTTGCTTTGATTTTGTTTGTGCATATTGTTAATGTTTTTTTCAGCTGTGCTGCGCATTTATGATGTTTCGGATCGTCGTTGACAGTTTTAGCCAGATTTGGAGCTGTACAGTGGCGTACAGTTAATATATTTAAATTTTCTGAAACCGTCAGGCGCCCTTATTTTCTCCAGTAATTGTCTATTGTATAAGTAGGCCACCCACTCCCATTCCCGGAAGCCACTGAGGTCAAGATATTAAACGAAAATGTTCGAGATAAATGCATCGGGCATTATAATAGTAAATTATTATTCTTTTATTTCAGACACATCTAATCTAGTTTTATGGTGGAATATATAAACTTGATTGTTACACTGATAAGTTGTAAATTAATTCTCGTAATGAAATAAGCTTAATTTAAAATCTTCCTATTTGAAGTTAACTTTTCGTTTGGTCCCTATACAGTTTGGGTTTTTAAATAACGCATATTTACTTTATTTTGGTTGTTTACCTCGAATTAGCGTTGTTATAAATTTTGATTCTACCACAACAGGTCGAAGGCGTTTTATATTCATTCGACACGGGATCCTTGCAATATCAGTGTCGTTTTATTACTGCTCGAAATTTTGTGCTTTCTTCTAACCTTATCTTAAAAGATATTAATTTTAGTATCAAGTTTCGAATATTTTGGTTTCTTATATAGTGTCAGTTCTAGGCCGCTTGGTTATTATCGTTTCCCGCTGTAATAAATATCCTAGAGGCAATCGATCGAAGGCTTCTTACGAAGTTGCTATGTACATCATCAAGATTTTGGGGGTAAGGAGATCCGTCTGGCCTTGGTCCTCATCCTGTACGAATTTCCGAGATAGTGACTGCTCCGCTCGCTATCATAGCCGACAAGAAAACCATGGGGCCAGCATCTTGGTCTATCTCTGTATTGGTTTGGCTCCCAGCCTCTAGTTTTGGGAATGATCCTGCCTAGGGGTCGCAGAAACTGCGGTCTAAAGCACTTATTTACTTAATTACTTGTACAAAGTGTTGTGTATTACTGTTAATTTAAATTTAGTTCTGGAAATTATGTAATATACCTTAAATATTGATAATTTGAATTTCATTTAACGAAGAATTTAGAATGAGTTTATAAACATTTTAAAGAAAATCCTAAAGTAATTTACAATTTATCTTGTTGAGTCGTATGATAATATCTATAAATCAGTTATTCAATTTAAGAATTTTTAAGTAATTAAGACTTTTTATGTTTGTTTTTGGGCTAAAATTAAGGTATTTAACTCAGTACTTTCTGTAAACTAAATAGTGTGAGTAGAGGAGATTCTATGAAATAGATTTCATTGCGTTTAATTTAGATATTTAATAGTTAATGACAATAATTACTTGATATCAAACTGCGAAGTTTTACGCGAAATAATTTATTTTAATTAAATTAAAGGATTGAAGGATATTTATAAAAATCCAGTTAGATTCACTTACTTTGAATTAATTGACTTTGGGCATGTTAAAAACACTGTGGCTGTGAAACATTTGTAGATAGTGCAGCACACCTGCCGCATCTAATCCAGTTTTTACAATTATAATCGTTTGATTCTTATATTTTAACCACAAGTTCTATACATTTTTGTCTGCTAATAACGGATTATTCAAATTGAAAACGTAAGAGGTACTTACGTCCAATAATTGTATAATTTTGCCTACACTTTTACGTTGTCAAACGACTTTTTGTATAGGAGAACTATACCAAAATTATGATTATTCTGTCTTATTGTAATGAAATACGAGGTGTTTCAATATAATATAATTTAACTTACTGTGATAACAAATTTCATATATTTCGTTAAATTTGAATAAATGCTACCCGGATCTCAACTGGTATTGGTGCGTTCTCGATATTCTTTATTGTTTCCTTTCAGGAACATTATAAGTTTAGTACTTTTAATTCGTTATAGTGTTTTCACTAACATTAAATTTGCAATCATAGATACTTCGTCACTTATAAAAAAAACAATTCGGTTCCTACATAACTACCGTCCTCTAGTTTTTATTGCCGAACTACGAGGGCGTATCAGAAATTAAATGATATATAGTGACGTATCTTTATAATTAACAATGTGGTAACCCGTATACTTTGTTCTTTTCTTTAGTTCAAGTTCAAGTCTACTAATTAATCTGATTGTCTAAATTACCCACGCCACAATTCAGAGCATAAGTAAGTATTAAAGAGTTACTTTTTGTAGCTGCGTTTGTTCCACTCTCCACTAAGAAGTCCCGTTTGTCTTGTGGGAAGTGTATCTAGACAAAGTATTGAAACTATTTGCCAGCTTGTATTTGTTTCTTAACCTGCGACTTAGCCAACATTTCGCGTTCATTAATTTTGACAGAAGCCCGACAAAAGTATGCATAGGGTGATCTATATATTATAAGACAGGTTTTAGTTCGAATCGCTAATTGAGCCCGTATTCACGCCTTAAATAATCATATCTCGATCAGGTCTTTATATCACATTATCCCGTCACAAATTATCAAAGTTAATTTTTATATATCTGGACAAAAATAAACTTGACTAAACATTTGCCTTTAAAATAATTCACTGCTTAGCTCATAAAGAGTTCCAAATGGATACATAAAAATCCTCTAATTACTGAATCTTATAAATAAATTAAAATATCATGTAATTCAAATAATTCCCATAAATTCACCGACCAAGAAAATAAGATTAACATTAATAATCGAGAACAAAATCTTTATCAAAGCACGTAACCATACGCCTATTTCAAAAGTCACGTTTCGCTGTGCCATCGAAATTGAAAACCTATATATGAAAACAAATTTAAAATAATACTTAAACGTTCTAAATGCTATTAAAAATAAACTACGTATTTTTATATTGATATTCGTTAAAATTAGAATGGAATATTAAGAACATTAATACGACAAGTAAATCAAATATGATTAAGACAATTTTAATTACAATTAAATTTGTGTATAAATATGATTTAATTTTAATTTCTATAATTTTTAAACAAAGGTAACGATTCTTTGGATAGGGCAAGGCAAAGTTCGTTAAAACTTTCTCGTTAGTACTGTAGGGTAGCATATTTCCTAAGATAACTTATAAAGTTCTTGTTCTGGGTTGTAATATGTATGATAAGGATATCACGCGCGATATCCTTAACACACCCTCATGAAGTAACTACAAATACTGCTTTACGCCAGTAACGGAGGTCGAGTTTCTCAATAACTATATCAGGAATATATATTGACTCGTAAATAATAAAATGTGAAAGTAATTTTGTAAATAAAATTAAGGATCTTATAATCACATAAGGATGAATTAGTATGAAATTTCGGAAGCGATAAATATCTTTACAGAGATGTCACTGTGAGGATGTAACGGAGGAGATGTCTTACTACGTTTCAAAACTTGGCTGTATTAACAATGTATTATCGCATAAACAATGTATTAAAATTTAATTCAATATTTTGATATTTTTGTACATTCTATACTACTTTCGTTCTGGGGGTTGTTCGCCTTATTTAAAAATACATATATGTGAAAAAACAACGTTTCTAGAACTAAAACTTAAAAATGGTACAATCAAAACATTAGTTGTAACGGAATTTTGAAATATACTCATTTCTTAAAGCTATTGTCAATTATTTGTTGCATTAAAATCGATACTAGAACCCAATTATGAACATAATCTCCAGGATTATACTAAGCTTTCTGATGATGAAATTAAAATTAGGAAAACAAGAAGTAATCCAGATACTTCCTTAATATTACATTATATTTTTAATTAATTCGCTTGTTTAGAAAAGGAAAATAGATAAATCATTTACGATTTTATTAATAACTGAAATATAAGATAAATTAGGTCTAAATGTAAATATTCCTGATTAATTTAACACACGTTCAGTGATATCTAATCGTCATGCGCTAGCAACTAAATATATGTGGAGGTCCAAAACATTCTTGGTCTCAGCCAAAGGATTATATTTATTGACTATCTATGTAAGACTAAAACAGTAATCGCAGAGTATTATTCCAAACTTTTATATCAGCTGAATGCAAAAACTCACAAGGCCCAGATTGCAAAATAAATGAATAATTTTTCTTCGCGACAATGTATTTTCCCACGGGTGTTTTAGTGATGGAAAAATTGAAAAATTTGAAATACAAAATGTCGGAACATTCACCCTATTTCTAAAATTTGGCGCCTTCAGATTTCCATTTCTTTCCAAAGCTCACGATCTTCCTGACTGATGTGCGTTCTCTATTCGATCAAGTGGTGATTGCAGCTGTGTGTTTTCCCGCAGGAGGAGGCAAACGTGCTTTAGCATCTTGTTTCACGGAAGTCGCGACCTCACGTACCCCGATCTAAACCCTGACCGGGCCAAGCTTCTGAAGCTTCAGAAGCCTACATATGTGAAGACAGGAGATCCTCCAATAAGCTCACCGAATTTAAATACTCTCGTCGGCACTGATCGTTGACGCCGTGCCTCTAAATTGGCCACGACATGCCCCCCAACAGTAAGCGGAAACCATAGTAGGTTGAATGGTCTATTCAGGGCTACACCGCTCAGCTCGATCTTTCAAAGCCAACTAATGTCTCGCAATCACATAAAGATAGATCTAAAAGTAGCAGTCCTAGTAGAGACGAGAAAGGTAGACGCCGGTGCGGTATTTGGAAGCGCCAGCCGCTCGCATTGTAAAACCCGGTAACAATTATATAGAGATTCAGGTGGTTTGCGAGAGGGCGATTTCAGGCTTTAAAGCGCTACTAAGGCCGTAAGCTTAGAGTAAGCTTAGAAGCTTATGCGCGATAGGGAATTAGGTATCCCTTCTGATCCTGAATCTTCTGTTGACTGATCCAGGGATAAGGAGCCTTCAGTGTCCAGCCTCCTTCGAGGAGGAGGTTTCTGGATAAAGTCTACACCGAAATTAATGCCTCGTGGTCGGCCCCAAGTCCCTCGCTATCCTTATACGGCAGGTGCCGACTTGGTGTTGGACTTGAAGGGACACTGGTTTCAACGCAGATAACAAGTGCACATCGGAGACCTGAAAGCTACCTAATGGCTGTATAAGCAGCCGAAACTTTACGGAGCTAGCTGTGACTCCTGCATATGGGTGTTTCATCGAATTAATGGAAAAATACTGCAAGGGCAGAATAATGGTTTTGCTATACTAAACTTAGGGGAGATTATGTGCATAAATCAGGCGTTTTCAAATAGTTCTTTCATTTTTAGGCAACAAAGTGTTCAGTCCACCTGGGTATTCTATTTACAACAAAGATTATTGTACTTAAACTTTCCCAAGTACCTTAGAAACTGGTAGTATATTTAATTAAAACATATCTAAAGTACGGTTGTCTGGGATTGACACTAAATGGTTGGTTGCTTTATAAAATTTTGCCTATATTCCAATTTTATTTAAAGCTATTTAGCATCGTCATCAAAATATTTTACTACATTTTCTTCGCCTTCTGTTTTCTTATAGATATGTTTACTTCTTTATACATTTTTCTAAGCCATTATAATCACATCAATTTACATCAGTTTCAGGCTCTTAACAGGATTTTGACACCATCCTAAATTCACACGTCTGCTATTTACATACTCGATGATTTTTATGCATTAATTCGAATGTATGGGCTGAAATTTGATGCAAAAATGAATGTATAGTTTAAGCATAATAAATTTTGTGATTAGTTTATAGCACAGAAAGGGATAGAACTAAATTCTTAACCATGTAAGGCTTTTTCTCAGCTAACAGAAGTGCTATAAAACGTTTAGTCTCGATAACGTTTTATACGATTAAAATATAATAAGAACTTACCGCGTATCTGTATATAAAAGGTTCCAAACAAATGTAATTAAAATAAAATATTTCGTTAACAGAAAAATTAAATAACTATGATTTAAGGAACAATAAATGTTTGTACAATTTAAAATACAGGATTTTGTAGTTAAAACATGTATCGTACGTGTCAATGTATTTTTTAATGAAATGACAATAAATAATATACAATGACCAGTTAATATAATAAACAAATAAATGCAGAAATACTGATATAAGTACAATAAATTAGGTCAAAAGGATTACAAGAAAATATTTATTAGTTTAAATTTTGATTTTTTCAAATTGAATCAAAGAATGTTCTGAAAATTGAAAGATTATTTGGTACCAGATAAAATTTCTAGAAAAAAAATAAAAACGAATTAAATAAACATACAGGAGCAGAAAAACGAAAACCGTCCTAAAACTATATTTCGCAAATTTTGTAAGCTAACCCATCTTTATTAATCAACAAAAGAAAGGTTTCAAGTCATGGCTTAATAAATATTATACATAATAATTAATATAATAAAGTACTTAAACTACAAAAATTTCGGAATAATACAAAAATAGGAATTAATAATTCAATTATTAGATTTTAGCACAAAGGTAACGTAATTCATAGCAAATGAAAAAAAATGTAAAGATATAGTAAATTATATTTAATCAATTGTTAACAAATTAAATTTTGAAATAAACCACAATACGTTTAAAATATTCTTACTGCTAAGTTCAGCGTTAACAGATGTAATGCTCAAATCTTTCTTAATTAACGACAAACATTCAATTTTTAGTAACTGAGATGTTCCAACCAAAACGTATTTATCCTATAAATCTGAAGCAATGTCAATTAAACAATGCAATATTGTCGCACGTGTGAATATCGTGATAATTAAATAAACGGTTACATTATACATTATATAAATACTGAAATTTCTATACCATGTTTGAATAGATCGATAAAAGAAATCAGGTGTAAATGTGATCAGGGTTGCAAGTCCTCGTTTCAGATTACAGCTTAATAGAAATTTTAATGAAATCGTAGTAATATGCGTTAAGCTGTGTCAGAAAAAAGTATTAATGCACCACCAATATTTAAACTGATTTTAAATAACATTTGCCAAATTTTATAGTAGCTAAATGCACCCAGCCAATGTTCTTGACCTAAGCGAAAGTAAACCAGATTATGCGTCGATTCCACTCGAGATCATAAAGATGAAAAGTCTATCGAAGTAAAAGGCAAAATTCAAAAGTTAAATGTAGAAACGTGTCTAAATACGATAATGAAGATTCAAATAGTGGAAGTTAAGGTTGTAGATAATATCAAAAAGAGAATTTTGAATAAGCTAATGAAAAATGTAACGGCAAAATTCGTTACACGTTATTTTATTTTGACTACAACCAATGAGCTAATTAGTTTAAACCGAAAACCAAATAAGATTATGGTTAGATTCAAACTAACCAGGTATGACTCGTCGATGTATAATGTTACGCAAGTCAAGTTCTTATAGTTAGACCGAGCCAAGTTTGTGTGAATATGGAGTATATGGAAGCATTTCGAAATGAAATTCATGTATGTTTGCGGTTGCAATAAGGAATGTGCTGGTGGATTATCTTGGTGAACAAAATTTTTTTGCCGAATGTGGCTGATTTTCTTTGATTTCTTCAGTCAATTGGTGCAACAACGATGAATAATACGTCATCTTCTGTTATTATTCAACCTTTTTGAAGATATTCAATGTAAATTATTCCGTAAGAATCCCTTAAAAACAGTTGTCATGACTTTGGTAGCTAATGGCACCACTTTTGCCTTCTTCGGTGCACTTCAACTAGGTTCTACCATTGTTTCGACTGATTTGTGATTTTTGGAGTATAGTGAAGAATCCTCGTTTTAACAAGAGTAATAAATCAACGCAAAAATTCAAATGTATTACGTATCAAAAGTGTTTACAAAGATCTGAATTATTTATATTTTTAGTTGACTGCAATAAATATGAATCTGTGTTGCCCATATTGTTATATAGTTTAAATATTCAAGCGTTTTTTTAATTTTTTTTTAAATATTTGTTTTATACTAACTATCACCGTGTTTTAAATTAGATTTCCATTTCGCTATTTAATATTTTAGTAATGTATTCAAATTTCGTTCAGTTCCGCTAAGACAGTTAAGCTTTTCCTCTAACTTTACGTTTATTTGCTATTCAGCGTATCGGATTTTGTGCATTTAATCGTTGTTGCCTCGCAGGTCTATTTGGGCAGCGTGCTAATTGCTCTAGTTACCTTTTTATTTAATTGTAACCCTTTGTTAGACCGCTTAGCAAACTACTTTC
>JAHWXV010460162.1:0-15246 GCA_024586415.1 Phrixothrix hirtus
TAATTATTTTGGAAAGGTTTCTGTAATTATTTTAAATTACATAAGCCTTTCCATGTTCATAAAATTAATTACTTATAATTAGATTATGATTTTGTGAACATTTTCTATGACGGTTAATAAAATTCAAATTCTTTCAATGGCTGATACTATTATTTCTTTTTTAATTCTAACAAACACTACGCTTGTCCGTTCTTATAACATTTACACATTATTTAATTAGCTCAAGCTAAGAATGGATCGACTGTGCACCCCGCAACGGAATTTTGTGTAATAAAGATTACAAAAAAATAACAAAGTGTTACGTTTCATACTATTTCTATTTACACCCTAATTTATATTGCAACGTTAGATTCATTAAATTAATATAGCAAATTATAAAATTATTAACTTAATTTGAAATCTTAAAGTAAATCATTAACAAATTCTATACAGGGTGATTATACAAACTTTCTATGAGATTTACTACATACAGTGTAATTGCAAAAAATCTTAGCTGTCCATAATTTCTTAGATAAAAAAGTTGAAGTAGGGCGCAAAATTGGTTAATGTTATGGCAATATAACGAATGTTTCTTCGTCCCAAAAACAAAAAACAAAAACATCTCTTAGAATGTAATCAGAGTTTTAAATAATGGAATTTTTAAAAAAAATTCTTTAGTTCAATATCCTGACAACACAGTTTACTGAGGTATAGATATTTATACCGATATGACCTTTTTTAGTGTCATTTAGTTACCTACAAGAATTTAATAAGAATTATATCATAAAAACGAGTCTATTTGCTTATTTTTTTTTGTTTATTACGAAAGTACTTAATTATGAAATAATGAAACGTGTTAATTAATAATAGAATTAAAATTGTGGCAAATTTAATTTCCTTTTATACTGAGACAGTAATACTTTAGACAGGTTGTTTTACCTTGATTGTTTTAGAAATGTATTTTTAAACCCAGTTCGTTAAAAGCTAAGATTTTTGTTTTTAATTTAAAATCTTGAAATACATCCTTTCAATTTTCTAAAACTGCGAGTTCTATAGGAGACTTCAATTTACATTAAATCTTTACACCTAAACTATTGCCATTAATATTATCAAAATTTTCTATACGCAGCAACCCTTTTCTGTTTTGTAATTATTATATCCCATCAACTGTATAAAGCACATCAATTGGAAAGCAAAGGCTATTTTGGTAATAAATACAAAATAATTTCATCAACATTGATTACTTCGGGATTGAATGCTTAAGTAAATCTTAGTTTACTACTGATTTGTAATTTTAAACAAGCATTCATTATTCACAAGCAGTTCAGTTCTTGAAATACAAACAACTACTCCCAAGTCCAGTAAGTAAAGACTACGAACAACGTTACTGTACACAAGTAGGTACCCTTAAAATAAACATTGTTCTCGTATACAGAAGGTCCTATTTAAACCCCTTCTGGGACAAATAAAGACTATCCATATCCGTAAAAGCGCTTTTATGAATACCTCACTTAACTGCTGCACATGAAAATCCGCTAAACAGCATGTAAAACAAGAGGTCCTTAGAAATCGACATGACATATTGAAAATATTATGTTGTTTGGCATTTTTTTTATTAAATTAGATATTGCGGATTTATGAATTATTACATATTCGTAATTCTATTGCAATTCGACTAATTCAAATGAACATAAAAGGTACATTAATGTAAACATCTTTGATTTGTTTTTCAAACAACTAAAAATTAACATTGTAAAATATCAAAATATTATTGGAACTTAATTTATTGCAAACAGTGAGAGTGCTTCTGTTGTTTGTTACAATTATTTGTATTACCATTTTAAATAGTAATTACTACTATTTGAATATTTTAGGGGACCGTCGTATTTGTTGTAGCGTCTTTGCTAGAGTTATTTTGTATAAAACGCTTTGATTCATTATAAATTGATTCTTTACTTGTTCCATTATATCAATATTTGATTTATTACTCTACTTTATCTACGAGGGTCATTTCAAAACTAAGCTTTCACTCAGAATTACATGACAACCTGTTGCACGGTTCGTTTGTAATTTTAATGGTGCGTTGGTTGCCTACATATAAGAACGGCGCTTTGTTATATTAAAATGAAGCTCCCACATGTATGAATCCGTTATTTCACTGTACAACATGAAAGTAAATATAATATTTACCGTGAAACACGAATTTTTGCAAACATTCAGTTCAAACGTACACCATATTCTTCAAATCTTAAGCCAAGAAATTTCTACTTATTCCCGGTAAACGTTTTAACCAAGATAACACAGTAATTTGTGGTTAAGAAAGCAGGGCTCCGTATTTTGCAAAAACGGGAATAGCACAATTGGCATCAAGATACGACAAGGGCTTGTTGAATTTAAACGGTGATTATAGACCATTTCTACCATTTTTAAGCATACGGGTAAGCTATTGTGTGATCTGAAAATCAAGCGGTTATTGACCGCTCGCAGTGACGTATTTAAGTAAAAGTGAAGTCAGGAAGTATTTATTAAACTGTGTGACGTCAAAATTAAGTCTAATTCCCTGTTTTTCGAACAGAATTCCGATCGTTCTTCGACAAACGACAGTCGTTGCCTAAAGTTATCGGTGCATAAAACTTATCTAAAGATTTATTTTTATAAAAAATGTAACTGGGTTATGCAACCCCATAAGTTTCCATATCCTTGTCGTAAGTATAACTTTGTCTCGTTACAATTACAACATTCGCAGATTATATGCTTTTATAAATACAGGTTTCTCCAAAATACGACCAGCTAAAAGAAACTCATCGAGCTCAGTTGTTTATTTGGCAGATGAATATATTCAAAATTAAATACAACTCGAAGAATATACGTAATTTAAGGTGCCGAAAACTTGTAATTTTATAAATTTTTCTTGTGCCTATGTTGCAAGGCTATATCTTCAACAACATAGTAACGTATGCAGCTGATATCTGGATACACAGACTCAACATCGGCTCAATCAAGAAGAAACTGCTATCTACCCAGACAGGAGCAATACTCAGAATTACCTGGGCCTTTGTCACTGGACCCCTTTTTGCTGGTAATCTCGGTATAGTTCCAGCACATTTACAGGCTAAGAAGATAGCTTAAAAAAGGCGATCAAGAGTACACAATATACTGGGTGAAAGAACGCTGTCAAAATCGGACATTACCAACCGAACAATAACACTTTGGCAAGAAGATGGAATAATGCCTCAACAGGCAGAAGAATATACAACCTCATGCCAAATGTCAGATTTTGCTAGCGCAACAGTTGGTTCTGCCCTTCTACAGGAACCATTCACTTATTGACAAGACATGGATCTTACCTGACTTATCTCCATAAAATTAACAGCAGATCGACTCCTAGCTGTGACTGTGGAGCAATCGAAACACCCGAACACGTGGTTTTCGATTGCGACCTAACACAAAAACAATTCCAACCACTTAGAGACCCACTACAAAACAAGACACCCATGGAAATCCAGGTGATTTTAACATCTTCAATACACTGACCAACAAAGCTTCCATACTTGCCAAAACTGTATTCCCACCATGACACTAATCTGACTCCCCAATACTTTTCTCGACATCTTTAGATCCTCACAAACTAAACTGAATCCTGCATAGATCTTCACCGTGCGGGATAGGTTGGTACTTTAATATCTACTACCAATAAATTAGCAGCAATATTAATTCACCCATGTAAACACAAATAACCATACACTTTTCAAACTCATTCCGAACACTTACAGATTCACCACGTACAACACACACAACAAACCATCGCGAACACAATAACATACACACAATTAAAATCTCATTTCACAACAAAACACAGCAACATATCATACTAATAAAAATTAAATAACAATACTACAACTCCGACAAAACAAGGAATAGAGGCCAAACCCACACCCAAACCAACAACCAACGTAGACATCGAAAAGAAGCCAAACCACAACATCAAAAACATCCACAACAATAACCACTATAACTTCCCAACCAACAAACACTCAGTGAAGTGATAAATGTTTGTGCCTTTCTACCCTACTAACCTTAAAAACTATTTAACTTTAGTGTTAATGTGAGTGCCGTAGTGACGGATCTTCCTCCAGTGACCCTGCTACTGATGAGTCGCTACAGGTGAACTCAGTTTTAATTATAAGTGTAGCATAAGATAACTAGTTATTTCTACAGACTGTCCATTAAGTTCTAACACGCTACACCACCCCTAGTCAACAATCCACTGAAGCAGACGATAACAATATTTCCAAATTTCAAACAAACAACTAATTTTTTCAATAAAACAACCGCATCCCAAATATTTTCAACAACAACAACATCTGCAACATAAAAATCTACCTAATAACACGAAAAGGAAACAATTTCAATTTTAAAGTTCTTTATTTAACAAAAAGCTCGTTTCCTAATAATTAATAACGAGCCGTATTCTTATGATTAACTTATTTGCTAATTTTTTATATATGGCGGCTACCGCCCTCCGGGTATACCAAGGAATTTGGTAGTTGCTTAGAAACTAAGATTTATTATAAAGATTTCTAATTCTATTTCTTAAACCTCTATTTGTGGTGTTTTGCTAGGTTCGCCCAGTGCTCACACCTAATTTGCTGTTTCCTAAGGTTATTGTTTTTCTATCTATATTATACATGTTTTTGAAAAAGTCTGAAAAGATAAAAATAAAATTTTATTTTATTTACTAACTTAAAACTAACAGAGTTCCGGTAATGGCTCCTAAGTATCGAAGATACTGGAAAATCGCCATTACGGTCTCGAAATGTCTGGATCACATTGGGTCACTATCACTGATCTCTATTACTGATAGGGCTTTAAAAATCGTCTAAGTGAGAAAAAAGGGATGCATTTCGCAGCAGGTTACGAAGTAGGAAGCCATGATGGTGGTTATGAGTTAGTGACGTCCTGTTGTTGATGTCAGGTTCAGCCTCTTACGGCGTGAAAGTGTGTTACGTCATATGTATTATTTTTTTTGTAATAAGCTCATTAAGTTGGGTGTTTAGGAGATGTTGTAATGTCATGTGTAATTTGTTTTGGAAATGTATGTAATTATTTGTGTGAATTAAATGTTGCTTTGTTTGTTTGTGTGGTAAATAGATTTGTATTTTATGTCAGGTATTGTGATATGTGGTGAAATGCTTGTGTGTGTTCTGAAAATGTGTGGTAAGAATTTATGTTAATCATTTATGCAGCCTAGTTTTATGTTTTATTGATTTTTGCGTAATGAATTCATGTTGGGTTTATAAGGTAGAAATTTATATGGTATAATTGCTCAAGATTAGGGCTGTAATGTCTATTAGTGTTTTGGGTATATTGTCTTTGCCAGAATGGAAGTTTTCTGGCATAGTTTGTTAAAAATGTGAAAGTCGTTTGGGTTTTTCAGTATGTCTATTATCTTTTTGTTCTCTAGTTGTGCCCTCAATGGTTGTAGTTGGTCTCTTGTTATGGTATAGTCTAAGATAACGTGTTCAGTGTCCTTGTCTGTCCGAAGTGGCAGTTTGATGTATATCTGCTGTTTATTCTCTTAAGGTATGTAGGATAAGGTCTGTGTCCAGTCATGAAGTGTGTGAGACCTCTGGAAGGACAAAAGTACCTATTTCGTCAGCAAAATCTGAAATTAGGCAGGAATTGCTGAATTCTTCTGCCTTTAGTAGAGGTGCCCCATTCTATCTGCCAAAGGTTTAAGATATGTTCTGTTATGTCGGATTTTGTAGTCAGTCTTACTCCTAGTATCTTATGTACCATCTCTAGATCGCCTTTTTTGAGCCAGTACCTGGCCGCTGCCTTTATCCCTTGAAGATTGGCGAGAAGAAGGCCCAGATAACTAGCAACGGGTCCAGTGACGTGGTACCAAAGGCTCCGGTTATGCTGAGTATTGCTCCCCTTTGAGTTGAGCGGATTTTTGTCTGAATTGAGCCAAGTATCAGTTTCTCTACCCAGGTGCTAGCAGCGTACGTTATGATGGTCATTAATACATTTTTTAAATATAGCCTAGCACTTGTCAGAAGCATCTTAAAGTCTTTCTGTGATATTCTGGCAATTTTGTTCCCTTCTCGCATATGGTGTTAAGATACCGTTTGAAGTTCAACTTTTCGTCTATCGTAACCCCTAGGTATCTGGCGCTTTTGGCTGTTTAGATCTTGATTCCGTCCAGTTTTATTACTGGATCTCTCTATAAAGAATCTCTCACTAGGTATATGTTGTTTTTTCCGGTGAGATTCTAAGCTTGACTCCTAAGCACCAATTTTCAATCCAGTCTAGTGCGTTATTCAGTTTTGTCTCCAGGTCTCTCCTGGATTCTGCTTCTAGGAGCATAGCAACGTCGTCTGCATAGGCGATTGTTTTCAATATGTTTTCGTCTTTTTCTAGTGCCAGGAGTAGGTAATCTAAAACTAAATTCCAAAAAAGCGGACCACAGGTGGAGCCTTGTGGGCAGCCTTTGGTTATTCGTTTCGAGATAGATTTATGTGAACCTTTGACAGGGGCGTACCTATTCTGGCAGTAGCTCTTAATGCTTTTTAGTAGATCGCTTGGTGTGTTCAATCTTTGGAGGCTCGAAATGTGTGCGGGCCACCAAAGATTGTCGAAAGCGCCGCTAATATCTATGCAGACGGGTGCTGTGTACTTTGCTTTGCAAGCTGGAGTTTATTAGACTATTAATGACATCTTCCGCCGATCTCCCTTTCCTGAAACCAAATTGGTTTGTATTCTGTCCGTAGTCTGTGATGTGTATGATTAGTCTTTTATTAATATCTATTCTCTTGGAGTTTTCCTAATGTATTCAGTAGGCAGATCGGCCTGTAAGACTTTGTGTCTTGTGGGCCTTTTCCCTGTCCTTTTTTAATGATGGTGACATTTTCCTGCTTCCAGGTGTTTGAACTTTTGCCTTGTGTTAAGATTTCATTTAGTAGTGCTGTTGGTATCGGTATAAGTGGGTACTTAAGAATTTTGATGATTTCGTTTTTGTTTGGCCAGGTCCGGGTGCTTTTTTATTGGAGAGTGTGTCAATTGCGTCTAGGATTTCGAATGTTGAGATTGGTAGTGATATGTTTTGGTTGATCGTATGGGAATATGTCTGTTCCCTTGGATTTTTTTTGCGGAATTGTCAGTATGTGCGTCATCATCTGGTAGTAAATTGTTTAATAAGTGTGTTATTGTTTCTGTCCATGTCGTTGTGAAATTTCCATCCCCTTTTCGTAAAGTCGTTATTTCGGTGATTTTCTTTATTTTCTCAGAGGTTATCTTACAAGGGATCTCCCACGGGTTTGTTTTAAGCTCCGTCTCTGCGAACTATATTCATCTGCTTATTTTAGTGTTGTATATCTCATTTACATATGTGCTTTTAATTTCTTTATATTTTGTTAGAGCGGCTGTTCGCATATCCGGAGCGAAAGCGTGTTAATATTTTTTACGAGCTTTCCTGGCTTTTTGTCTAAGTTGAGTAAGAGGTCATTCCAAAAGGTCATCTGTGTTTTTATTTTTGGGTAGTGTTTGGGGATGGCGATTTCCATGGCGTCTGTTATTGTTTTTTAAGTATTTTCGTGTATTGGTGTATGTTTTCATGTCTATTAATTATTGGAGGTTGTCTGTAAATGTTAAGTAGTAAGTCCCAATCGGCTTTTTTATCATTAAAAGTTTTTTAGGATTTACTGGTAATAAGTCAGTTATGGTCTGTATTTAGTTTGAATGTAATAACGTCGTGATTACTGTTTGTTTCGTTGTCAAGTACTTTCCAGTCTGATATTAAGTGGTTTGTAATGTATAGAGAGTTACATCAATATTTGTTCTTGTGTTGTTTGGTCCGTGATATGTTGGCGGGTTGTCAGGTCTGTTGAGAATTTCTAATTGTAGCTCTAGAATGAGTTGCAATAGTTGTTCTCCTTTGTCATCTGTCCGATTGTTATGCCACATATGTGACTTGGCATTTGCGTCCATCGTATATACGCCACGTCTGTTATGGTACGTCTGTGCAATATTCCTTCTCTTCGGAGAATTGAAAATACGAGCTTACCAAAATCCAGCTTCCTTGATCTGTTGTAATTTCAACACAAACGCAGTGGGTGTCACTTAAGTGCCCCATTACGGTCGTTGTTATTGACTTATTAAGAATGATGATAGCTGCCATGGAAGAAGCTCCATTCGTTATCTTGAAGCTAGCAATTGGCATGCCCGGAATTTTGTGTTCTTTTGTCGTGTAGAATTGTTGTCCTCAACTAATTCCATAATTTGTGCATAACTGTCGCATTTCTTTGACAGTTATGTTGTAGGATATGTGTCATGGTTGTCTCTTAGTAGGTGACTGTTAGGCCATTTTAGTTAGGGTCAAATATTACTCGTCCGTGTGCAGTTACAAAGTTACTGTACAAATATTGCATACCCAGTATCTCGTTCCTTCTTTTAAAGACCTTGTTGAGAAGGCCGAGAAGCTCTTCAGGTTGTGTAGGTGTGTTGGAGCATCTAAGTTGTATTTTGTCTACAGCTCCAGATACTGGAAATGCTGTCTTTATTCCGTTTTTGTGTGTTGTCCTAACAATATGTCTAAGTGCTGTGTTGAGGATTTGGTAGTCTTTTAGTCTGCTAAGTCGCATGTTAACTTCCACTCTGGCTTGTAATGATTTGGGGTCGGTTTCTCTATAGTATGTTGCTGTAGGCGGGTCTATAGTGTTTTGTTTGTCGTTAATTTCGTTGATAAATAAGTCCTTGTGTTGTAAATTATGTAAAGTTCGCCTTATTGTAGTTTGTAAGGTTTCGTTATTATTTTGATTTGTTGTATTGTATTTGTTAGGTTTTGTATGTGTGTCGTCCGTTTGCGTACATTGTTATGTCGTGTTAATTGTTAAAAGTTTAAGGCTACGTTCACATCAGACGCACTTCGCTTAGAGCCACGCGCTTCACATGGAGCCACGTGCCTTTTTTAATGTTAAGCAAACCTTTATGTTTTTATTTGTGACGCTCTTGGTATAGTGTTCCGCTACTATCAAAACTATCAAACCTGCACGCATTTTAGCGACAGTTCACAATGGTTCCGCCCCGAATTATACGGAAAATATAATTACTCGAAAGTTCTGCGTTGAAAGTAAATAGAAAAATACGTTCAAAACGTATATGGGTGCATGAAATTAACGCATGCAGGTAAGTGTTCGGAGAATTCTATCAACTTTATCGAGATGCTAGAAAATATCCAGACAAATTTTACGAACACCTAAGGATGTCAAAGCAATCTTTTGATCTTCTTCTTAGCCACTTAGAACCTCATTTATGTGGTGCAGGAACTAATTTCCAAGAAAGGATTGCAGCAGAATAATGTTTACTTCTAACACTAAGGTAAATGCAGAATTAAAACTATCGTTTATAGTGAAATGAACAAAAGTTTATTGCATCAAAAATGCATTTTGTATGAATGATATTTTAAGTAGCATATTCAGAAATAAAATCTGTCAGCCGTGTGCATAATTACTGAATTTGAGATGTCTTGCTTGGGTTCGGAGGTGTAGACTGTGTCGGCAGGTATGAATACTGAGTGCCTGAAATAGAACCTGAAGGAGCAGAAAGAGTAACATAAGTGCGATCATAAGAACTTAGCAGAAGTTCAGTAGGGACACTTTGTGTTATCTGCTTTTCATGCTCCTCAACTTGCTCAAGAAGCAGTTCCTAAAACTTTAATCTTAACTTTAGTTTTTTCGAAGCTGGAAGACGCTTCATGTATGGCAGAAGACTTTTCAGGAGCAGAAGGTCATCATCATCTTCCTTTTGTGATTCGGATTCTAGGAGATCTATTTTACGTTTTTCTAACATTATTAGTTCACTAGTGTCGTTCTCCATTGCTAGTGGTGTCTTGCGTTTATGTGTCTCCTTCCTATTTTCAAAACCAGCGGATAATATATTTTTGGAGTTCTTGAAGGTATTTGGTTAATGGTAGATGATGGCGACAAAACATGATCAGAATATGGTGACTCCAATTTCTGCGTGTCATTACTTTCTAAGTCAATCTCTTCTGTTTCCATTTGCACTTCTACATGTGTGTCCCACAGTGGTGTGTATAATGCGGCCAATTACTAGTTACAACTTCATTTACTCCACAGCCTGATCTAGGTTTTTTTAACTTTTTTGTCTCCTTGTTAAAATAGTCTCTCAAATATTTACATTTATTTTTTAGTTTGAACTGCAACAAAAATGAGTGTTAGCATGGTAATATAAGTATTTTATGTTTATTATGGATTTCTGGCTACTGGAGAATGCTATCGATCCCTAACTCTTCACTTTAGAATGGGAGTGTTAACAGTTTAAAATACTGTAAGTCATACGTGCATAATAATATGGGATACCATGAAAATTAAGTACCTCCCAAAACCTACAAAAACGACATGGTACAATGTATCTAAAAAATATTGGACAAAATAGAATTTTCTAAATTGTATAGACAGTATTGACGGGAAGCATATTGAAGTTAAATGCCCCTCCAACACCGGATCACTATATTATAATTATAGGCAATATTTTTCAATAATACTTCAGGCCCAAGTTAATGCAGATTGAAAAATAATAGCTGTAGATATTGGAGCCTTTGGCTGTCAAAGCGATGGAGGAAATTTTAGGTCCTCGTCACTTTTTCAAGCATTAGAAGGAAAAGAATTTGACGTCCCACCTGACCGATGCCTACCACAAACAAATATAAAAGCCCCATTTGTTATAGTAGGCAATGAAGCTTATCCTCTTCTTCCATGCCTAATGAGGCCATATCCTAGGAAATGTTTAGATAATTCAAAAAGAATATTTAGTTATCGCCTCTCCAGAGCTCGCCCAAACGTTGAATATGCGTTTGGGATAATGAGAAACTAATGGCGAATTTTACAACAATTTATTGAACCCGCATTGAGACAGCAGCGGATATTGGTAAAGGCCATTTGTATTTTGCATAATTTTGTTATAGAGCAGAAAGGACTTCAAACTAACAGTGAAGGCGAAACGACCCTTAGCTGCGATATCAATCGAGCTGCTTACAAACATTCCTAGTATCGCTTTTCAGGCAATGCAAAAAAAGCGAGAGAAATATTAACAAATTATTTTATGACAACTGGAGCAGTTCCGTGGCAGAATGAACCCTCTTTCTTGCAATAAATTTCTATGGATGCATAATTTTGTTGGCACATTTTCGTTAATGATTATTTTATCTTTATTTGATTTTATTTGGCATATAAAATAGTTATTTATGTACCTAGTGTGCTATGATGGTTATAGTGCCTGGAAGGCGACCGTATATAGCCCGGACGCCTTTGGACCGAATCATACATACATATATACATACAGCATTTTATTTTTCACCATTTCCCTTGCTTTTCGTGATGGTGGTTTGTGTTTTTTGTGTATCGTGCAAGGTATACATGTCGCTTTGAACTGCTTTCTTAGGCAATATACCATTTGATGGTCATTAGCTCTGCAATGTCCATATATTTTCTTTTCAATCTTACAAAACTTTTGTACATAACCTAGATCTCTGCAACGTATGCATCGCGGAACTACAAGGAAATTCTTTACGTTAAAGCTGTTAAACCCAACATAAATTCTTCCAGCTGCTAAAATAACTTTTGCAATGGTCGGTCCAACCTCTATGACCTGATAAAATTAATTTTATTTTTAGGCCCTGTTTTAAATCGGAGTTTGAAGCCAAGCTCGAACTCCTCTTTGGAAATGTTACTTTGCTCTTCGAAGTTTTGTGTGTAAATCAATTGTTTAAGTTCATCGTCGTTTCTACCTACTGGCATGTCATAAATAACTATCAGCGGATTTCGCTTCCTAAGGAGCTGGCATTGAGTTCGCCCTCCAATTTATTGTGTTTAATTATTTGTTCTGCGTCCTGTTCGGTGGCTGCTTCCACGATTAGCATGGTGTTGGTTGTGCGAATGCTGTTTATTTTAATTTTATCTGTTATTGGATTAATTTGTGTGGTGAATATCTGTTTAATTTTTTTAGCGTATGTCCCTGGTTTTGCATGTATGAAAACTATATGATCTTTCTTGTGTTTCTGTTGTGTAGGTGTAATTGTGATGGGTTTTTCTGGCAATTTGTGCATATGTCTGTTGTAGCGTGTTTGTTGTGTTATTATGTAGGGTTTGATTTTCTTTTTTACGTTCGCTAATTTGTCTGAGTAAACCGATGTTTTCTCCTGTTAATTGTGAGTGTGGTAATTTTGTCTCGTAGGGCTCTTCGTGCAGATTTTGTTATTTTATGATTAGGATCTAGGCCTGTCTCTATGAAAATGGCGAATTCGTTAAATTGTGTTATTAATTTTGTGTATGTTAGGTCTATTTCGATGGTGTGCATTGTGTCGTCTTGTGTGTTATTAAGAGGCCTTACCTGCGGTGATTCTGCCTTCCTTTTCTTGGTATGCTGTTTTCGGATATGCTTCCTATTCTTCTCCTGGCTGATGTTGAGGCCTGTGATAACTAGGACGTGTTCCCCATCACGGGGGTGGTTGTTGTATTTCCTTTTGGCTTGTCTTTTATCTTCGCCATGATTATAAAAACTAATATTACACTTTTATGTTGTGATTCAAAGTATTTTGTTAACTGTCCGTTTTAAAAATAATTGTGTGAAAGGGCAATCCCCTTATACCGTTATTTATTGTAGTAAAGAAATTGTAATGCGCCTGCTAGAGCTGCAAAAGTGTATGTTATTGTAAATTGATATTTTTCGGTAGGTCGGGTATGATTTGATTAATTATTTAACATTTTTAGTCTGCATGTAACGATAGGCGGCTCGTTGTACATAATTAGAAAAAAAGGACTTTTTTGTATTCGTATTTTTTTTAATTTCACGTTTATTCGAATCTGTAGGGTCTACTTATAGCTCTTTAAAGGAATGGCATATTATCTGAAACACCCTGTATAGAGCAAACCGAAAATGTGGTCTATACGCAACTTGATTTAGACAAAGGTAGGTTAGTATTAAAGCTGCAATAACGAATTTTTCGTCAACTAAGGCTCTCCATCTTGTAGAATTTAATATATGTGAGGCACCCTTTATATCTTGCCTTATGAACAATCGAACAAGTAACGCTCAGATGTGATTTGGAAATTAAAACATCGTATTTTCGACTATAACTGAACCAACTCTACACAACTGGTTATACCAGCACTCCTTTCTCTTGTGATTATAAACCCTTTAATCCATTGCATGGCACGGCCTCTGCAGCTCAGTGGTTAGAATATTTACTTCTAAACTCAAAAGATATGAATTCGAATACAGTGTAGGAGAAATTAAAAATGTGCCCCTACTTTTCGCACGTGGAGGTAAAATTCATAGTTTCTTGTCAATGTGGTGTTTAATAATATATAGTGGGGTTAGAGCATTTCCAATTTGACTACATTCGGTAAATATAGCGAAGACCATAGTATTCGATTTTTTGATGGAACTTAATGGAACTACTACTGACTTTTTTTGAATTGTTTAATATAATTAACAATATATCAAAATCTAAATTTCACTTATGAACTTACGGAAAATTACACATTTTTGATCTTTTACCTAAAATTGACAATAACAAAATTATTTTTGACATTTACCGCAAAAACAACTTCTCATATTACTCTACTTTTTTCAAACTCTCCAACCGAACACAAACTCGCCTTTTTCATTAACTTTTTATCGTTTAATAGAATTTAGCATTATTAAAAATACAACTAGAAGCAGTAATTACCCTTCCAAATTACTTTTTCAAATTTACATTAAACATAAATTTAAATTTAACTTAAAATTGATCACTACAATTACCAAAACTGTTTCGTGTATCATTTCATTGCACTTCATCAATGTTTTATATTATAAAAATCTTCATTTTTTAAAAACTAAACTTTAAAGTTGTTTAGAGGTATAGCATTGAAACAAATTCTGTCACATAAAAGACCGTATACCGGATTTTCAAAAAGATGGTATTTATTAACTAAGTTATTATAACATTGAAACTACTTTTTATAAAATAATTTTGTTATATTATTTTCAATGGTGATCCATTCAGTCCATTCGAGCCTGGTTAACCGTAATGGAAAATTTTCCCAGGGAAACTGGCTACTTAGCCCGAGAAGACATGCGCAAAGCAAGCTTGAGAAAAATTAAAATCGTTTTTGGGAAAATCGTAAAATATTTTAAATCTTGAGAACAAAGTGTCACAAAATAATAGGACAAACTCATCGAATTGAATAATATATCTCAAAGGAGTGAATGGAACGAATTTCAAATAATTTGCACACAAGAGGAAAAATAAATTTGCAGATAATGCTAAAAAAAAATGTTAATGTGTTTTAGAATTCATTGGGCATATGTTACGTATTACAAAAATGACGAAAACAAATTTTAATTATGCGAGACTTGATATTATGAAGTAGTACTTCTGCTGACTTGATATTAACCAAAACTTACTTGTCACATTTTATTTTACTACAACTTCTTTTAAATGATACTGTCCAAACAGATTTTTGGAAACAATTTTCAGTCTCATGGTATGTGTATTTCGTTTAAGAACCTGACAATGACAATTTTAGTGAAAAACTATGCTTTCTTTTTATACCTATACAGAGAAAAATACTTTTTAACACAATGGAAAACGGCGGTCAATAGAGGAAACATTTATTCAAATAAGGACGAAACCGTTAAGTCATGTAGAAGAGAACAGCAGAAAACAATATTCAACAAGGGAGAGCGGAGAATAATTGAGGTAACTGCAAGGTATTTTTTGAGTACATATACAAAACTCAGGAGGTGATTCCTTATCAAAAATGAGGATAAGTTTTTCATATAAACTTTTGTCCAAAAATGCGTACCCATAAAGATATGGTCCATCAAAGTCACGGTTTTAAATTATTTACTAGAATTTGAAAAAATTTGGCATAAAATTCGACAGGTATCTTGTACTGATATAAGAGTTTCTTACGATTATGTTTTTACAATTTCTAGCCATCATCAAAAGATGATGCAAATTTCTACTCATTATTTTTTATTACGCGACTAACATTTTAAGATTTCAAGAATCTAAAATTTAATTATTTAAAAATAAAAATTCTATTTAAGCGTTGCCACGCCTAAAATTAGATAGATGAGCATAAACGGCCTTACTAGTGGGGTCACGCTCAGCGGCGAAAACAAAAGAAAAATGTCCGGCCGGCTCTAGTGCCGCGGAGGCTAGGGAGTGGGGAGTAGTTACCTATAAAAAAGAAGATG
>JAHWXV010460212.1:0-17663 GCA_024586415.1 Phrixothrix hirtus
AAATCTAGTGATTTACTTTCATCGATGTTGGTAGCATGCTTGCATGAAGCGAGATAGAGCCATATAAGCACATGTGTTAGAGAGAGATAGCGTTGCAGTGCGGGTTGCATAACAGAGGTGCGGAGGTGCGGTGCCAGAACCTTCCTACTACATCTACTGACGTCGAAAATATTTTTTAACCCTTGACTGCTATTTTAAACTGTATTATTATTTGTTTATTTATCTTAAATGATTTGTTCAAAAGTAAATGACATTTGAAATTAATAAAATGACTAACGAAAAAAATTAAAAAACACTATGGGAAAAAATTTAGTTAAAACATCATTAAGCTCAAACCTCATGGTTATATGTACGAAAACGTTAACTTAAATAAAATTACATTTAGTTGGGAGGCTATACATAATAGCAAGGAAGAGTTCTGTTCCATCATAACATATTTACTTTATGCGCAAAACGAATCCAAGATCATATATGTTTAGCTGAAGTCGCTTCTACATTCATTGAAAAGTTTGTCTTAAAGCTAATAAATCATAACGTATACTGAAACTAGGCAACTTTAGTCTTTCATCGTTACTTGAAAATATTTCAAATGAAATTTAACATTCATGTATACACGGTATTTAAAATATAAAGAGCATTATTTAACACACGTGTACACAGGGCCATAGTGAACACACCTGTAAAAAAAAACTTAGTTTAACTATAAAAAGATTTTATAAATTTTTTTGTAAAAATCGATTACAAATCCGGATCTGTAATGACCTACATTAAATCATGTATTGTACATTGAATAAAATGTTGTTTTATTTATTAAATATCATATCACTGTACTCCAATCGGGTTGTTTTATTATGAATGAATGAAATCAGTTGTGTAAAAATGTTCTTGTAGCATTAATTTGAAAATATTATTTGTGAAATTCTGTTTGTCAATTTTTCTATGTGCTATAATTTATATTGAATAATAAAGTATAAAAAAAATGTATAGTGAAATTTTACCTTGAGTAGACATTGTTTTAGGTCATAGCTTAGTTTTCTGCTACTATTTGTATGCGGACATCTTCAACATCCACTATCCTCCGCGGCCTATCACGTCGGTGTTCTTCAAAGTTAGCGGCAGCAAGTCCCGAATCTTGCAGTCTTTGCACTGCACTTAAAATGGCTCTCCACGCAGTTTATCAGCGATCTTGGCACCTATTTCTCCGTACATTAAAATCATATCTACCAATTTGTACCTTGTTTAATAAATACGTATGAAAGTATTGATGAATAATCATGTATTAATGAGTTTCTATCCATAACGGCGTATCCCGTAAAGAATACATATTATATGTACAATCGGTCAGTCATTTCCCCAACCAGACAGTAGACAAAGGCTCAAGTAGGACTGTAATTGCAAATATATAGCTGTGCGAATTAGACATATAGTTTATAAGCGTTTTTTATCGTCCATACCAAGATACATCTTATGATAGATTAATAGACCTTATATCTGGACACCCTGGATGCATTAAATTTAAAATAAATGCCGACGTTATAAATGTTATAGAATCGTTGTTTCTCAATATTACCAAACGCATTTTCTAGAATACATTAGTAACGAATGACCTTATCTTTTTGTATAAAATTAGGTTTGAATAGAAATTACAGTAGTCAATGCTTTTATATAAAACAAATATGCAGATACGGTTTTTCCGTTTCCCTGATATAAAACATTTTCAACATATTGCAAAAGGTAAGTTGAACAAAATGTTAATTATACAACTATAATTCAACTACTTACTGAACCCTATCTTGATTATCTAAACAACGCTTCAGCTATTGAAGTGCTAATTTAGACCTTTAAACTAATTTATGCATTTCAAATGAATTACAAATTATGTTATTTTAGTTTCAACAATGACTAACGATTATGAACCAAAACACAGGAAGTTGCGGAATGAAGACATTACCTTCCTAGTTAAAAAAAATCTGTAAAAGAGAAATTATGCCGATATTGCAGATAATGTTATGTAATCGCAAATAAGAGAAGAATACAGTCTCATTATATGGGTAATATCAATAAAAGCTAACAAATAGTTTTAACTTCAAGATCATTGAAATGGGCCACAAAATAACTTTTTAGTTTATGCGATGTAACAATATTGAACGCTTTTGTTTTCCAAGACTCCTGCATATAAAACGTTTCGTGAACAGTTACTATTAAAACTATTTTCGTTAGTGCGTGATTGCAATAATTTGATTAATAGTTAGGTATATTTTCAAGCTTCACACATCGAACTAAAAATGCTCTGTAAATATGAAACTACTATGTTAGTAAATGCTAAAAATAAGAACGCTTAGAAAGGAAAGAATTTAATTTTCTATTTATTAATATACAGTTAAAATCATACTCCTTACATCAATTATTTGCAACCAAATCACCGATATACATCTGCGCTTATGATATCTCAATAAACATCGGAAATTTTATACGTATAAAAGAATATAATTACCTAATTTTGAATTCATTACTGGTTATATTAATGCGTATTAATGCGTAACATAGTAAAGGATCGTAAATTTAATTTTGGTGATCACATATTTTGTTTTATCTTAACAAACATACAGTTTATAAATTTATCCATATCAAAAGTTTTACTAATTCCGTACGTTCTGTATCAATTTAATCAACTTAGGTCACTTAAAAAATTAACGCTTTTGTTACTTATTTAAAAATAATTCATGCTATTTAATTTGCTCTTAAAATAATTGTAATATTTATAGATTATGGTGAGATAAATCAAGATTGATTAAGTAAATGATAAATTTAAACATGTGCGCGTTTTTGACAATACAACGAAACTGCCTGAAATGGACTTAAAATTCGAAATATGACACTTCTAAACGTTTATTGGAAGTACTAAGTTTGAAAATCTCACCCATTTATAGTTATTCACATCAAAATTTGCTTTATTAAAGAATGAAACGGTTTCAGGCGTGTTCTATCCAGTTGTAGCGATGTCTGTCAGCTTATATAAGAAACTAAGTATTAAAACAGTTTTAGTTTTCTTTGCCTGATAGATAGTAAGGGTAATATTATCTTCATTAAATATTTTTGTATTGATTATGAATTCCTTTATTTTTCGTTACAGTAGGAATCTCCTTGCTTTGCTCACTGTATCAATGCTTATTTTTTTCCTGTTTTTTTTGCAAGATCTAATGATCTAAAGAATTATTAGTAGCTAAACATATTATCTCCAGTATCTTTGTATGATTTTGCAAGTTTCATGTTTGCCTAAATATGGGATATTATTCAGTAAGTGTTTTGCGTATAATTTGATTAGCTTTTGAGTTAAACAAGTTTTCGCTGTATTTATTTGGCTTGGAAGCCGTAAATTGAGTAAATAAGTAACGCGTTTTATTTGGAAACATTTATTCATATACTGTTATATTAGCTGCAGGTTTATAACGGTTTATATAATTTTATACAAATCTATTCCATACTTCAGAAATATGCGCAAATGTATCATTTACAAGACGACGTCGTCAAGACTATTTTTATCAAATCACAAAATCTATTTTACATAACAGTTTCCTTGAAAAACTGTAATTCTCATTACTATGACCACAAAGAATAAGTTTTGTTGTTTTTCGTACCATTACATTCTCTGGCATAAGTAATAGAACTAAATGCTTCCAGAGCTTCTAGTGAAACTAAGCAGCTTCGAGTTGGTGGATTTCTGCATGTACCTGAGAACAGAATCATTAATGAAACGACTACATGCAGTATCATAGATTTCTTGGGCTACAGTTCCTTTAGAATGTTCCGTTGTCGTCTGTTCTTTCAAGACAATCTGCTTTAGATGTTGTCAAGATGCATGAACATCGTCGCCAATCGACATTTATTTTATCGGATCTTAAGAAAAACTGATCTTCAAAATGTTAATGTGTACTAAAGTTCAATATTCACTGCTCTTCATTATAAACAGAAATATGAATGCTGGTCGTATTTGGTCTATAATTAACCGAAACTTAAATTTGAGCAAGAATACTTCTCTATTTTTCAAATAATGAATATTTTATAGTATGTTTTATTAATTTATATACAACTCCACAATATTTTTCTAACACTTATTATTTATTACATGCGTAATATACATAATATACAACATACATATTTTCACATTATAAAATGAGCTTAAAGAACACATCATATTTTCTATAGTAAAATAAACACGAATTACCTATCATCATTATAATCTAAGATAAACCTGTTCCAGGTGGTCTTCGTTAAATAAAATATCTTCATCCTCACCATCGGATCTTTCTTCAAATACATTTTTAGATAACGTAATATTTACTTATTACTTCGTAATATTCATGTTATTGCTTTGACTTGTCAGAAGAGATCAACAATAATATGTTTACAAGGAAATCAACCCACACTAAAACGTGAACATTGAATGGTCTCTCTGCCGCAAGTTAGCAGAAAGGCGGAGTCTAATTTACTGCTATAGGATTATTAGCTATAGTATAGCTACCATACGAGGTGTGTCTAATAAATTCGGCGAATGGTTTAATATATCGGCATCTAGCGCTTTAGCTGCTTTGGTTGGTGATCTTTTTGACGGTAGCCTTCACTTTATATTTTTGTCGCAAAGGTTGATTTCAGTCAGAGATTGGCAAGGGTTCTAAGAGTCGTTTCATACGACCTATTTAATTCGGTTGCTAACTGTGAACAGAATTTATTTAAGTAAACTAACGCTTGCTAGCGTCAAAAATTATTTTGGTTTTCGGCGGTACCTCCTATACTATTATTTGGCTTTAGCGACCTTAGTAACTTTTTGTTTACACCTTGTTTGTGTATATTAATTTTTTTAACACAACTCAGAATTTTTGGTCATATTTTTGTTATTAAAAATGATTATGATAGTTGAAAAATAATATTTTATTCATTAAAGTTTGGTGGAAGAATATGTACATATTTTATTTACAGTTCTAACCTAATGAGAATAATATTTACACCATATTTTGAATTTTTACTATAACGGAGTGGAAATAGTTGATATAAGGATCTGATCAGTTTTAAAACAGTGAACAAGCGGGTAAAATTACAAGTTATTGCGTAGCAACTACGAATTGTTGACTAATTTAAATTTTCATTGCGGACCAAGTCTGTATTTTCGAATGTAGTTTTTAGTTTTCAGTGTGTACAATATTAGTGCTTTGAACGTTCATATCTGTACATATAACATATGTTTTGTATTTTAACAATATTTGAGCTATTGTGCCTACCAAAGAAAATCTTTACACCGTAAATCAGTACACAATAACGTGTAAGGCAGTTTTATTGAATGCAGAGTTTAATGATGCGCAACTCAAGCCTTATACAGAAGTAAGTGTAATTGTGTTTTCGTTAAGACTGTTCCGGAAAATGTTATGGAAATTGCATTTTCCAACAGTGATAGCTTTAGGTAAGTTGTAAGTGTAAGTAATTTTGGTAACTTGTACTTTCTGTCTATCGGAATACGGTTTGTTTAAACAATTCGAATTGTTAATTCTCACAAGAACGCTTCTCTGAATAACTTAGAGGACGAAAGACTTCTTGGTACTCGCGCACTTGCATTTACCGAACTTTAACTTGTTAGCACCCTGAACTTGTAATTAGCGAATTCGTTGTCGCTTAACGTAATTAATAAAAAAACTGCAATGAATTGGTGCGGTTGCATTGCACATTACAGCACACGTAGGCATACATGGTCATGCTGGATCTGTCCTCTGTCTGGGACTGCACGAGGCTTCTCGTATTATAGTGCTGCAGTCATATCAATAGAGTGTTCTGAGCAGTGTGCGTTGGAAAGCCATAGAGTAACGACACAACATTAAATCCTGTTTCAAATTGGGTAAAATTGCGACGGAAACCCATGAAATATTGACGCAAATTTACGAGCAGAATGCTGCAAGTAGAAAATATGTGTACGATTGGTTTGCATGCTTTCACGCTGATAAGGAATCGGTGAAGGACGTATTACGTTCGGGCCGGCCATCCACAAGCTGGATAACTGAAAACGTTGAACATGTGCGAGTGTTGCTAGCAAAAGATCGGCGATTGACTTTGCGATTAATAGTAGCAGAAGTGGGCATTAGCAAAGACACAGTGGGAGCCACTGCCTATGATGATTTGGGTAAGCGCTAGATTTTTTTACGATTTGTGTCATACATTCTAACAGACAACCAAAAAGCAAAAGACGTTTTGAAACCAGTGGTGATTTCATCGACATGTGTGGGTTCTATTGTCACAAGGGACAAGTCTTGGCGTTACCAGTATGACCTCGAAACGAAAAGACAATTAATCGAATGGGGGTCACCTTCTTCCCTGCGACAAACAAAAAGCCGCATGCAAAAATTCAAGGTGAAGACCGTGTTGAGCGCAGTTTTCGACAAAAATGGAATCATCCATAAGGATTTCGTCCCTACTGACCTAACAGTGAATGTCGTATTCTACTTGGAAGTTCTCAAATGTTTGTTGCAGTGGATGTTACTGCACAACAATGCACCATTGCGTACGAGCATCATTGTACGCCAATGTTTGTCTCAGCGCGCCGTGACGGTTTTGGAACACCCATCCTACTCTCCAGATCTTGCTCGTCTAAAGAGGACCTTGAAGGGACCACAGTTTGCGGACGTGAAGAAGGTTTAAGAACGTTAGGCAGCAATTCTGAAAATAAAACAAGAGTTTTCCGACAGTTTCCAGAAGCTATATGAACGTTGTAAAAAGTATGTTGTGTGTGATGGTGACTACTTCGAAGATCAATAAAGGTATTTCCAATGTGCATTTTGTTTTTGTGTTTTTACTATACCATTCACCGAATGTATTAGACGTAGCTCGTATGTTTTACTGAAGTTATTGAACTCAGTGAGATGAAAATTCACCCATTTTGTTGTTAATCAAAAAGTGGTAGAAGTCTCGAAAATGAATATTCACAAATTACAGCGTAGGTTACAGAATGTCAAACAACAGAAACAATTATTGCGACACATTGAATTCTAGTACTAATGCACATGTTACTTCACCTTATGTTAAATCTAGTATTTCTTCTGATTCCACGTTTAAAACTTTTACTTTGTTTTCTTCCATTTTCTCACTGGTCTAATTTTATTATTTGATGCTTAGGATCTACCATGAATCGTAGTGAATTTTTCACGTTTTCTCACTTTTTGTTATTTGTATCAATTTTTTGACTCTTGTAACTGCTAAAGCCTCTTTTTAGAACTTTTTATTTATCTCTCATTAAGTTGTTTATATTTCTTCGGCATTGCTTGTTGTACGTTGCATAGTTTTGAGATCTTTGTTTGAGCCAAAATTGTAGTGCGACTGTGGTTAACAATATAACAATTATTATATGTATACAAGATATTTTTATTTTTCAACGTAATCTCCCTAACGTCTATATACTTTTCCTACGATTTTATCTCATTGTAGAAAATGTTTTCATCGATTACAGCGAAATAGTCGCCTAGAGTGGTTTTAAGTTTTAAAGTAAAACGTCGATCGGCTTAAGAAAATGTTTACCTTTGAAAATGGGTGATAGTATGAGGCAGCTGACTTGATTAGATTGAATTTTAGTTTCTAGGGTATAGTCATACATGAAATGTATCCAAGAGTGATTTTTCTTGCTTTATTCCCTCAATGAAAAATGTGTTTGAATAGTTAATAAGAATTCAAAAGTCACGTTCCTAATCAATATTTCTTAATCGAGATCTTTGTTGATATCTAGATTCAGGAACATGTTCCCATCTATAGAACACTGTTTTTAATTAGAACTAAGTGTTGTTAAATTAAAACATGATGTGATATGAATGTTTATCCAAAGACAAGTACAACAATTTATAAAACAGCCAAGGAAATAAAACAAAAGTTTTAAAATTTGATCGGGGAGTTATCTATGGAACAAAAATTAAATAATTTTGTATGAACTCCGCCACCTAGTTTTTGTCCTTGCACATGAAGATGAATCGCCCAAAACACTACTTATTTCTTCCAATATTTCAACGTTCATTAAACTTCTCATGTAAATAAATTTAATGACGGCAGGTTTCCCAACGTTATCCATTGTAATATAAACTACAGTACGTTGGGTTGAAGAGCTGCTCATAAAATTCATGCGATAGATTGCTAAATATTAAATAATTGTTAGCCATTATTGCTAATGGAAAGATTATAATAAATGTTTTTTGTACCACCCCACGAATTAACTATAAAGTATAAGCAAATGATTTGCATAATAGTGACATCTACGTGGAGGCTGCTTGGTTATCATCCCGCTCTCGTTGCAAATATTAGAACAACAATAGAGGTGTCCTCCCACCAATCTTAAAGAGTGTTTAAACAATTTTCAAGAAAATTATTCTCATAAAAAGTATTTAGGCAGCTTTAAACGTAGCCTGGTCTAACTTTAAGTAAACTTGAGATTGTTAAAACTAATTATAGTTAAATTTATCGAACATGAGTGTAGTAATTGCTAGTTTACGCATACATCTACGTAAGATTTTATGAAAAGCGCTAAGTACAACTATAAACGTGTACTGTTCCTAGTAAATGTATTCACTTAAGTATTTATCTAACATTACACCAATAATAAACGTTTATATCTCTATTTATTTAAAACTGCTACTTAACAACACAAGATTCTAAGCAAAACTAAAAACAAAAAGAATTTAATCCGCTATTTATTTAGAAAGAAGAAGTCTAGAACATTTTGCATTAGTAAGGAATAAATTAGTCATAATGCTGATTTAATAAATCCCAATGCCATAATTCATTGGGAACTTTGAATTTATTTAGATATATACAAGTTACAGTAGTGAGTTATTCGTGATGACATCATTTATTTCAGTTCTACAAAACCTTCTAAAGTGTTCTATGAAATGTTCTAGAATGTTCTATGGAATCTGTAACAAAATTGTTAGTATTCCTAATTTTGTTACAATACGTTTACTATTACACTTTAAGAAAAACATCGAGTTGTTTAAAACCATAAATGTATTATAATTATTATCATTAAAGTGTAAAATCCGTTATTCTGGGAAGTAACTGGTTTTAGTTACAGTATGAAATGCAGAAAATAAAAAAATTAGGGAGTAATTACGTTGTCCCTTATTATTGTTATGACTAATACTATGCTTTAATCTAACTTGACCTGATCTTAACCTAACCACTGATATAAACGATTCTACTTATATTCTATATTTCATACTTTAACTTGTTATTTCACAGAATAACGGATTTTACACTTTAACGGTAATACATATTTACTAATAGTTATTCATTTATACAATGAATGTGTATTCGCTTATGCTTTTACTACAGCAGGGTCGTAAATATATACTTCTGCTAGTTTAAAACGTATTGCTTGTAAATGCATTTACTGATTGTAGTCGTATATATATGCATTTACTAGCAAATACATACTTTTACTTAATTAACGCAGTTACTGTAACATATGCAAATGGTATAGGTAGAAGTAGTTCATGCCAGTCGTTTGCACCAAATTGGGTTCTAAAGTTAAAGTTTACGCTTGTTTAAAAAAAATGAAATTATTCCATTTCTTGAGCTTTTTAACATTTAGTTTCGTCCCCAATATTTAGGTCTAGATAATTGCATTTAACATAGCAGGTCTACCATATTTTCTAAGTGCTTTTGTCATGCTATACCTTGAATCTGTTAAAATAACAAACTCACCTATCTATATTGTCCTAAAATAATTTTGCACTTAGATTAATACAAGAACAAATTCGTTTATTTATAAAAAAATTTAAAGCATCAAATGTATTTTTGTCTCGACAGTTATGTTTAGCTAGATATATTCAAAAATTCGTTTTAAAGTTTTTTAAATAAAGTCGTTGAAAATTTAATTATTTTGAGTACATGAATGAATCTGAATATAGATCAAATGGAGAAAATATCAAAGAAATGAAAATCTGATTCTTTAGCTCGAATAATTTTAATCTCTGTTTATTCCTTCTCTTCGATCGTTTAGAACTAGGCGGTAATGCTTTACGGAAAATAGAATACTTTTAACAAGTTCCATCATATTTCTATAAATTTCCATCATATTTCTATAAATTTCCATCATATTTCTATAAATTTTAGGATTGTTTCTGTAGCGATGATTATAGCTTTTCTCTGTAGATTTTAAATCTACGAGTATCATTCCAAAAGTAATGAGAAACGTCTTTTTATAGTTATACTGTTAACTTCTTCAGCCTGTAATATCTCACTGAATGGAGATAAATGATCATGAATAGGTATTGAGTAACCATTATTTAATATTTGAAGTAATTTAAATACAAAATATTTAATATTATTGACATTTTGTTCGAAATTATTTATATTTGGTATTTGGAACTGTATTGTTGATGACCTACTCGTTTTAATTATAATTTACGGTTTCAAAAAAGATATGGTGTGTGACTTTCTCTTACGTTTTATAGATATGAAACTAATCTCCACAAATCACTAAAATATTATTTACATTTATTTTAGCAATGATAGTTGGAATTATCAAACATTTTATATTTAACATGAATCCAATTTAGTTTGATTAATTTGTTATCTTTGTATTTGTGTTTAACGCATGCGCTTTTGTAGTATTAAGTTAAGCTGTTGTGTGGCATTCGTTGATATAAATCCAAGGTATAAACACGTTATATAATTGTGCTACCTTGATAAAAATTTTGTGGTTTAAATTCAAGTTCCAGTTTACGTGTTGGAAGTTTAATAAAGATAATTTTACCAGCGACATTCGTTTTGTTAACTAATTTGTTTAAAATAATGCACAGGAATGGTCACCCATCCAATTTACAGGCCACGAAAAACGCAACTCAAAACCGAACATTCTTCTTAATAACTCGCTTCGACACATTTTCCCAGAGTAATCGGTTAATTCGCTTAAAAGAGAGTTATAAGCGTAAGCTTAAAAAATCATTAGTTTCGTTTTCGAGAAATGGCGAAAACCAAAAATGACAAGCGTAAAGTGATACTTTCGGTTATCCGATCTTAATCAAAATTGCGGTTACATATCCGGATGGCTAGGAACTTAAATATAAATTTGTGTTTATCTGCACCTTTTTGTTTTCGTGATATCCTGTTCACATCTACACATACGCGTACATGCCCGTACCCACGCTTGCACACGCGCGCATACATGTCCACGCACACGTCCACACGTACAGATGCACAGACGCATAGAGGCACAGGCGTGCAGACACACAGGCGCACAGGAACGTAGGCGCGTAACTGCGCAGGGGCACAACCGTGTAGGCGAACATTTGCGCAGACAAACAGCCCGTAGACGTACAGTCACATACACACACGCAAGCACAAACACATTTACAATACACACGCATACACAATACCTTTACTTTTACCTATATTTCATATAGGGTAAGAAAAAGTAATTATAACTAAGGTATCTGTAAAAATTGAATAGAAATGAGAAAACTTAATGCTGTATTTAAAGTTATATTTTTGTTTGAAGGTGTTTGCTATCAACAAATACTGCGAGTTTAATTTTTTTTGAATTAAACCTTGTCGAAATACCACTCAGTACATGTGTTTTAATTAAGAAAATGAGATTTCGTTGTTAGGAATACATGAGAAAAAAATTATATCCAGTTAATTTTTAACTATTGTAAATGTAACCTTTTATGGATGTACGCCTTATAAGAAGAATATAATGTTTATATTAACACATTTGCTGACCATTTCATTCATGCTGTGGATAAAAGCTTTAGTATAATGTGAAATTCAAATAATACATGATCTTCTTTTGTCTGTAAAACAATGAAAATTATGTAATGACATTTCTTATGTTATGTTATAATTAGCGTTAGAATTATTGTTTATATTTTTAAATTATTACATTTGAACGAAAAGAGATCTGATTGATTACCTTATTTTACTAAAATTATCTTTACGGTTCCTTGGATAAAAAAGACAAGAAAATCCTTAAATCTGAGAAAATAAAATTTATTAATTTTCTACTCTCGTTCCTTTAAAGAATAAGAAGGTATACGCTGCCGTATACCTATTACTATTGATTATATATTTATGTAGATGGTTTATTCTTCTTCCTATTCTTGTAGTTGTACTTTTATACACAGGGACTCGGTTCAGCGAAACTTTATGAGCTTTTTAGATAATTTATAATGCCACGTTATTCTCTTTGAGTTTACCGTCATTATGTTGTTTAAATAAAATTAACATTATTCTACAGTGTTCAAGTTTACCTTCACTTTGAATACGGAGAAAGATATTTACTAAGATAATTGCAAATTGTCATTTACTAATTAATTAATTTAGAAAATGAAAAATAACGAAAAATGTCTCGAAGAAATAGATTTACGTTTGAAGCAAGCGCTTTAAAATTAAGAAACTACTTTCAAAACCTTTATTTCCCTAATAGACCGAGAACTCAGGGGCAAAAAATGCAACAGTTTTAGAAAGGCTGATATTTTAGTATTAGGTCACGTTTAGGATGTAAATGAATAGCCTACCATCAGCCGGCCAGATTCTGTAACATCTAGCGCGGGGGCGGCTTCAAAGTAAAAAAAGTAAAAACCACATGTACATCGTAACAGTTTTAGAAAATATGAAAATTGATCAGGTGGATAGTAAATGACTAAAAAAGTATGTGGACATAGTCAGCCTGCATAATATTGCAAGGGAACGCATCAGCTGCACGTTAAACTCGTCAAAAAAATTAGATTGGTGAAACTGTTTTAGCAAATCTAAATTTTTTTGTACAAATAATTTATAGTATTTAAAATTAAAAAACATAGTCATCCTGCATGTTTCTGTAACAAACGCCGCTAGCTGTCGATAGAAGGATACACCGCGCGTTTAATTTATATAGCGGGCGCGATGGTGTGGACTCAATATATCTATTAATAAAATAAATGTTTTTAATACCAAATATTTTGTATAATGTTTTTAATACAAAATTGCATGCAAAAATATACTGTTTTTACAAATTTGGCCATAATTAATATTAAAGAATGAAAATAGATTTTTTTTAATCAAAGTCGCTGTTATAATTATACGTTTCACCATAATTTTCTTCGATGTCATTCAAGTCGGACTCAGAATCTGCAAATTAGTAAACATACAACGAGTTTCATTATTGTATTAAAGAAAAAAGTCTGACAAACGTGGTTGCACGTATTTATCACCTGAAGCATCATGAGGTTGAATTACGGTTCTTCAACTAATATAGAAATTTGCTGACCCTCAAACTAATCAAACTCGTGTCGTCTTTCTGAATCCTGCCAACCATTCTCTGCTGCTAACATTGCGGTTAGTATCTTCTGGTGTACATGAGCCCAAATATTAGATATGTATGAACTGCGATGGGCTTGTTTAATGAACTCGGCTCTGCACCGCGGAAGATTTAACGAATCGTAATCCTTCGTATGAATTTTGGAAGTGTGGTCGTTATCTTTAAACGTGTAGTTTTTCGAAAATATTGCGGGACAAGCTTCATTACATAATTAATTTTGTTCTGACTATACAATGTTTTTCATTACATCTCTGCGATTATTGTCATTTAATGCGCTGAAATTCTTAAAGGCTTTTTGAAAATTGTATGACTGTGTCAACAAATTATACGAGCGCTTTTTCCTTTTTCGGAAAAATGCGGAGTTCTGATGACTTCCAGTTAAGGCATGCAGTGCTGGAAGAACAGCACAAATCGATTGTTGTAATCGTTTATGCATTTTGGTGACATTAGTTTATTGTAAATGTTGCCAACGCCAATTTCTATCCAGAATTTAGCATCGCTTTTTAAATTATTCATATTATCGAGCATTATTACCAGTAAATCGGTATCAGAGTACTTTATGGAAACATTTGCATCATAATCGAAGTTAAAAATTTGTTAAATTATTTTGTATCTGATTCCTCATGCGAATGGCATCTTTAATGCTCTTTGCGACTACTCCATGATTACCGTTATATTTATAGCAGCAGTTGAAATTCAGGTACACTATTTTGTTACAATAAAATGTAGTCAACTCAGCCTTTTCCCAATCTTGCATTAAAAATCGAACCAGGGCTTCCTTGAACGTTATGTTTTTAAGTTCTTTGGTGAAATCCGCAGGTCGGCTCTATTCTTCTCCGGAAATATGATAATCATTCTTCTCACTCGTATCTCGAAGAGTGCGCTCGCTATCTTTAATAGAGGGCGATTGATATTTATCAAAAACGATCGAAATATTTGTACCACGTTGTCTTATTACGGCTTATAAAATTTGTTTTGAAATGTTAACAAACTTTAATTGTATACATCTGAATAAATGACGAAAAAAAATTTCATCTATCAAAGTAAAATCTATATCATAAGGAAGTTCATTATCAGCAACGGTTACTTCATTTTCTAAGCATTTTAATAAATTGATTTGTCGGTCTTACAATTTGTACGGTCCAAATGATACAGAGATAAGACAATACCTTCCCAATATCTATTTTTTGGTCGAAAGAAACAGCAAGCAAGCGTCCAAAAAGGTCTCGGTACATACGTATTTCTTGTTCTTTGCCATTCACAGCAACTTTTTTTCTTTTTGAGTGTGTTAGTGAATGTTGATATTTTATATTTTTATAGGTTTTCCAAATCTATTGACATCTTCCTGACGTTCTCTTATAAAACTTTCTCGTAATTTATCGCCACTGTTTTCAATGTTAAATAAAAAGTCTTCTATAGCCGTGCCTGCAGCTTGTCCGTTTGAAATGGTAAAAAGCTTTTGTTTATCAATATCTTTATCAAACGAACTTATATTTTTTTTAATCCCGCCTATAAAATGTTCAAGTTATAAAGTGCTTTTGTCCATTTTATTTTTTTCTAAGTCAACTGTAATGTCCTGATTTCTTAATAAACCTGCTTGCTGTGTTACGTATGAAATGATTGTTGATCTTATTCTGTGGCTCTTGCACCATCTTTGTCAAGTTGCAATGGAATTCGTGAAGTGCAAGACACCCGTGAACTTATTTTCTGCATTCGCGTTTATCGTTTGCTTCAAAGTCAAATCCATTGGTTGTCTAGAAGAACCGTTGTTTGTTCTGTGCATCCCAAACGAACCTTTTTGGAATAAATCTCGAAGACCTGGATACGTATCGTCAACTCGGCACAAATTATTGTGATATCGAACAAGCCATCGGGCATAATTAGGTCGATTTAGTGCAAAAAACAAATTACTGATTTTTGTTAATATGCACTTAAAAAGATTTAAATTCGCATTTCTACTATTCGAATTTAAAAACTAGCAATAGTTAACAAGATTCATATAAATCGTGTAATACTAAGCTGTTTTGCCGTGTTCACCGTTAATTGTATGTGTTAGAAATTGCTCGTATTTAACAATAATATCTAAAAACGCCTCATTCTCAATAATGGTACATATTGATTTTGTATTACTAAAATTTGTAATATAATTTTTCATTTCTTCTGTTATCTCAATATTTCTTTCTTTTACAAATTGGCAATTGACAATCGGATGAAGCCGCTTGCATCGGTTGAAATGCTTACCAGTGAGAAAGCCGTTAATAGATACACTTGCTAGTAGTTCGGTGTCGACCATAATATTGGATATACCACAGGTGTCAATGAATTTACCCATGGCTTTAAAAAATGCCGTCATAATATGGAATCCACCAATATGTATGAAAATATGTTTAAGTTCATCTGCTTGCGATTGCATTTGGAAAGCTATCTTCGCAATCGCCAAATCGCACGTCACTTGAATATACGTTTCATTGCACTCTGCTGCAATTTTCAGAGATTGAACCATGGTTTTCTTGACAATGGCATTGTTTGTCGATGATAGGTTAATTGTTGTCAAGTATGATATACGCTGTTTTATCGATTCATCTAGAGAAATTTTACTGTTAAAACCTATCCCCCTAGGGGTTTTTGGTACTGCGAGGACGTGCGACAGCCTCCATGCATGATTTATTTTCTACTGAATTTCAGGAGACAACCGTTGCATAACTTGCAATAATTTTGACCGTTTAGGATATGGATCTATGTTCGGAGTAACCGAACGTTTCTTCTCTTCCTACTACAAATTTCCTCGGCTTTATTATTACTCTCGCCTTCATTTATATCCGGTGTAATATTTTGAAATATAATCCTAACTGTGTTATGCAACGTGTCTTTGCCAGTAAGTGTATCCACAAACCTAACAAAGTTATTGAATGCAACTGCTGTACACAAATTTGGTTTCCTTACAATATTAATTGGACAAATTTCGGAACGCGAAGTTGCATGATAAATCGCTTCGGTTTCTAATTCTTCCGTGATCCTTTAAGAACAACTGACCAAATTTATTAAGAATATCAATAACTTTTCGGTTGCCTATTAAGCTTTTTAAAGCTATGGCAAGAATTATGTTATAAAGTTTTTATTCACCCATTGGATACTGAATAGATTAGATCTTGCGAAAACGACGACACTAGTCCCTTGCGGTTGATTGTATTTTATCGATACAACTTTGTTCCACTCAGTAAGGTCGCAAAAAAGTCGGATGGCTTCCTTGGTATCTCACATTCCCCTTCCAGTAAATTTTTGACGGTGATATTTTCGGGCAGTTTTTGCGATTAATTTTATTAATCTCTTCTCTTAAAATTAGAGCTGCTTTGCTTTTCGCAAAACATCCGTATTTCTTAGAAAATCGTAGTCACTGGGTAGTCGTCGGGTAGTCATAGTCACTAGGTCATCATAAGGAGCCACAATCGTTTGCTTTTTGAGCACTACACCTGTGTTTTTTTGAATGATTTCAATAATTTTTTCCATATAAGCGGAACGAAAATCGTTTGGTTCTAAATTAAATTTGTTATACTCTTCCGTCAAACGCGCAACATATATTTTCGTTAGCAGCTTAATGAAAAAATATCTTTTACAAGATGATAATTTCCTTCACAAAAGCACACACTTCCTTGTATGTAATTTTGTGTGCATCACGCTCAAGATGATAGTGAAAAGAAGCCTTAGAAGAAGCATCTGCTTTGTGGCGATTGCACTTGTTTTGATAGTTATCAAGCACATCCGATGATAAAATATTGTACACCCGAATTTATTGGAATTTAGTCTTTTATTCAGCATGTGCATATTGCCACTTTACGTAGCATATTCTATTATAATATCTGAGCCTTTGTTACTTTCGGATGTGTGTAATGACACATACTGCTTTTTGAGTATTTTTAGATTTTTATCGCAAAATATGCAAAGAAATTGGTTTTCAGCTTCGTCTCCATCGCCACTGGCATTTTCCTCAGCACTGTAAAGAAAATTTCATTAGAATATACAGAACTTCTTTTTTGCAATATAGTACAATTAGTAATTTATTTAAATACATATTTGTCTCACTTCGTTTCGGAGCATGACGGCTCATTCGTTGGCTCGTTTGATGCATTACTTTCATTTGATTCACTGTTGAAAAAAAATAATTCTATTCGATCGAATACATGCTATTAATTTTATAATAAAATAATATTGCTCTAATTTTACAATAAATCATTTGAAATTTAAATAGTCTTTGGAAGGAGGAACGCTTTTTTGCACCTGCTATTACTTTCTTTTTCACTTACGCATGTGCGGAGACCGAGCAGCGTCATCTCGCCCCCCCCCC
>JAHWXV010460258.1:0-18934 GCA_024586415.1 Phrixothrix hirtus
GAACTGCATCTAATTGCAACATCAAAATTAAAAATTGTTTGGACAGTTGCTAACATGAACAAGGGTTGTGTTAAATTCGGTTCATTGAGCTAACCTTAAGAATTTGGAAAAAATTTTAAACTAAATGTGACAACCATTTGAGAAGACGGAAACATCCATAACAGCAACAAAATATGTTGTTGTAAATGATGCAAGACTTGGTAAAACGCATTGAAAGCTTATTCATATATGAATACAGTAGATTGTTAACTAGTGCTGAAAGTTGGATACTTCACAAGAGTGTGAATTTGAGCGTCGAGTCGTTTAGGCGACTGGGTTATACGCACTAGTGTGAAATATCTATTCAGCATTTTTGAAAGTGACTTCGTGGCAATTTTTTAAATTGCGTAATTAAATTAAACTTACTGACATCTGAATAACCATCGCCGACTTTATTATATTACTACAACAACCTACTACGTAAGCATGTGAAATATATTTCACATGAGCACGTGTTCACCATTTTATAATAGTTTCGTTGCTATGTGCAATGTGTTACTTGCAATTATAGTAATCTATCTCAAATTATTTATTTTTCATAGTGGTGGTCGGAAAAATAAATTTCCTTGTTATGCAGTAATCTTCATTTTACCTTGACATCGTACATATACTGTGTCCCACTAAAGAGTGTAACGCCCCTGTAATTTTTTAGTCCTTATTTAATAAAAACCAAAATTTGGTAAAATGTAGAACTATTAGGCCCCTTCAAATTCAAGGCCACCTACCATATATAACAAGATAAATGCGAAATATCTAAAAACTATATTAGGTATTTTTTATCGGAAATTTTTGTTAGAAAAAGTTGTTCAGAATTGCTCAAAAATCTGAGGTATTATGAAATTTAGAAAAATGAAATTTTGATTAAAAAAATATTCCAAGCCAGAAAACGTAATTTTAATGGGTTAGTGCACATTGAATAGAGTGCTTTGGTAGTTTTGTCTGAAACAAAATGCTATCAGGTAATTTCCAAATGCTTTCTTTACTGTTCTGCTAACTATCAGTTTGTAATAGTGCTGTCATTGTCGAAAAGGTGGGTGGGTGATAAGGTTAGTTTAGAAAAAGGATCTGCTGCAGACCGTCCAGCAATCGATCATGTAAAAATTTGACGAATTATTAATTTTTCAATAGAACAGGTAGAGTATGCATTATAGAATAAAGGCCTGTGAAGCATCTTGCTGTCGAAGCATAAATTATTCAGTTTGTGAGAAATAATCCAAAATGTAGATTAAGGAGAATGTCTGCAATTTTAAATGTAAGCAAAATCAAATTTGGCGATGCTTACCTTGAAACAAAGTTTCTTCATTTCAAGCCTACCTTCTTACACACAATAGAAGAAGGTGACGAAGAAAAGCGACTGGAATATTATATCTGGTGCCACGGAGGATTTTAAATGAGCCTAACTTTTTAAAAACTGCGTTTACCACTAATGGCACAGTTTCCTTTCACAATACTCGACAATGGTCTACTGAAAACTCCCATCTCGTTATAAACTGACGACGCCACTGTTTTGAAAAGTTAAATGTGGGGTGTAGTATTTCAAATTAACTTATTATTGGGCCATGCTTCTTTGACAGTAATTTAGTTAGTTTACATGACCAGAGCAGCCAGAGCTACTTTTGAAAAAAAAACATGGTCTTACGTCATGAAAACGGTAGTTTTTTTGGGAAGAGAACAAAAGTTATTAAGAGAGATAATTTGTTAATAGAGTTTTGACAGTTCTATTGGAACGTTTACATAACCGATTTTGTTTGGCATTTTCGGTGATATTGACCGATTCTAGTAATTTCCTTGGCGAAGTACGCGATGTAAAATAATTGGAAACGTCGCGTCGATCCGTGAAGACGCAAGTGAAGCTCGTAAGTGCGCGTGGAAGAATAGCAAAGCTTGTTCTGGCAGACGAGTGAAGGGAGGTAACAACGTGATTTGCGTGGCCGTGAGTGTGTGTTTCCGGGCCAGCAAATAACCACCAAGTGGGAATTGAAGATCCCTCCTTTTATAGACTTTCTAGACCCTACTGGTATAATACCAGGATAGGGACAAGCTTTTTCCCTAATGTATCATCTATAAACTAACCCCACCTGTGTGCTGTAAAGCCAGGTATGTTAGAGTGTAGCAAAAAGGATACAATTCTCTCTTACGCATTACCAAGCCTGTGTTGAAACTTGTAGTATTCACCCACTGCTAGATGCTCTCTATTTGGTGGGAATTAGTTCCTTACCACGAAAAGAAGGAAGCCCTGTGTGAAATATAAACCTTAGTTTCGGTCTTTGTAAGAGATATTTATGTACTGTATTTTCCCCAGTGACACTAAGCCAGTGGAGGATGGTGGCGTTTTTATTTTGCAATTAATTTGATTACACTGTCAAACGTCTTCCCAGTTATTTTTTTAAAAATATTAAGTTAGCAGTAAAGCTTATAGAATTGGGAGCCAGTCCGAAGGGTAACTGCGTCACATCTGAGGAACTAGACTGGGGCTTGCTCCTATCATTGGATTAGCTAGTACATTACGGGTAAATAAATGCGAGCAACCAGTTCTGGCTCACTGGTTGACGTCGGTTGAACATATCGTTTATCCCGACGTGAGTCAGTGCGCCTCAACCAACGTGTGTAACGCAGGCCCCAGGATTACCTTCGACAGGACTGTCAGCAGCAATTTCTGCCGGTGTTTTGAGCCCCCCTCCTAGCATCGTAGTAGCCTAGCCGCGCTCTCTGTTGGCACTGGGTCCGTAGATCAAGAACGTGGTCCGACCTAGTGCCGATTTGGACCGTGGCAGAGGAAATCGAAAACTTGCCCATTATTGCATATAATAACAAATATTTTCAACTTGATGGTATACCAATACGTAAAGCAGTGCTAATACGAAATTAATTAAACGACTAGCTTTCCTGGCTATGGATCGATTGATTCGTTGGCCACCGATGTCACCTGACCTCTACATGCTTAGACTTCTTTTTATAAGATTCTGTAAAAAATCGGGTTTATAAAATGCAACAGCGAAATAGAAAAGGACTGAAAAACCGAATACGGATACCTTTAACCTTCGGGAAGTTAGGAACAACAACGAAAAACGAATCGAGGGAGGTTGTAGATAACTTTAACGTTTTTAGTTGTATTTAAATTAGCGAATAGTTATTTTTAGATATTAAAATTAAATGAAAATTATTGTGTACTATTTTTTATAAAATTCTAAGGAACTACCTGACAACTAAGCTACGGTTAACGTCGCCAAGGCACTCTGTTCAAAATGCAAAAACTCATTAAAATTCCATTTTCGAGCTTAGAATATGTTTTAAACAAAATTTTAATATTTTTCAATTTCATAAAACCTTGTATTTAAGTTTTCTGAGAAATTTTTAACAACTTTTGTTGATACAATTTCCGAGAAACAATGCCTAATGTTTTTTTGATGATTTCAATTTATCTTAGTATGGTAGGTGGCTTTGCATTTGAAAGCATCTAATAATTTCTTAGCAATAGATGGATGCTACTGCTACCAAATTTGGGTTTTGATTGGATACAAACTAAAAAGTAACAGGGGTGTTACGCTCTTAAGTGGGATACAATGTATATGATCACAGTAAAGCGGTCTTCGCCAAAATAACTTTTTGCAACTTATTAATTGTTGATTTATCGAAACTTTACAAAATCTGTTAAGAAACCGTGTACTGTAGCTCAAAAATATGTTATGTTCGCAAGGGCCGAAAAATTGATGGTATTTCCGAGACCGCAATTTAGTAACATTGCATATGAAGAAACAGAAACATACTTTATAATCGAAAAATTTGTAACCTGACGATTAAACTGACCGTAAACAAAAGTAACGGAAGTACTTTTTACTGAAACACTCAAATATTTGCAACAGACCATATTTCAAGAAAAACGCAATTAGTTAGATTTATGCATAGCTAATGTACACCTTTACAGGCGCATATTTTACATCTTTCTTAATTAACTATAAATTTCATTTATGTAATTTTACAGACGTCTAACACTTCTTACAATTTTATTACCAATAGTGTGAAATTTAGAACATCAAATTTTGTTTCAATTTTTAGCAAGAATATGATTTATTAGCATGGGGTAGCTACAATAAATGTAATCAAGATTTCGAATACAGATTTTTTCCACAGGGTCGGATAGTTCGAATAATTATTGAGGATATTAGCAAAACTCCGCTACTGCACAGTTGGGAAAGTGTCAACCTAATTAGTATAATGTACTTGACACACGTCCGTCACCATGCTCATTAAGAATAAAATAAAAGAGGATACGCAATTACTTTTATTTACACGAGTGAATCCAGAAAAAACTTGCTTACCATTGATGTTAATTTCTTGATGGTAAACTTTGAATTCAAGCATTAAAGACCAAATTGAGCTTTAATATTCTCTATAAGATAAACAGAACTTTGACTATTTTTGGTTATGTGAAAATAATAAAAATTATGCAAAATTTGTCTTAAAAACTGAAGAACACGTTTGTTGCTGCATTGATAATTAAAAAAATTACGACCATTTACATTGTAATTTTCACAACTCTTATTTAAAAAGAACTAGATTTAGAACAATAATCGCGATGGTAATATTTAAAATTAAGAGTGCAAAGCAATGCCTTACAATGGAACCTTAATTAATTACCTTTTTGTTTTATTTTTTTTAAATCGTGATGATCCAATTATTTACGTGTGGCTTACCACACCAACTTTTACTTTTTTTTGCCCACTTAAAGTGAGCGTAGTTTATCTTATAGCCTTATTAATTTATTAAAAGTTTTACATGTAAAAATTGCAATTTCCCACTTCGAATATTTAATTTCGTGCCAGATCAAATAAATAAGTTTGAGTAACAGTGCCGGTAAGAATGTGCATAAAAAATTGCCATAGTTTATTGCAAGGAAACAAGGTCCAATTTTTTACTTACTTTGTTTCTTAACTGTAGGAAATATTCACTTTTTTAATATTCACAAAGGAGATTTCTATTGTACGTGAAATAAATATTTAATAAACAGCGCGATATTTATAACATTTTAAACTGTAACTATTGAACAAGCCGAGTGTTTCACGGCTACTGAATCTCTAATTTCGCGGTCCGCAAGTTATAAGAGTGAAAGACACAAGATCCAGTCGTGTCCGAGGAAATATGCTTATTACCTTAAATGATTAGTTAAAAACTACTTATTAGGATGATATGTAAAGTGATCGTTAACAAACATTTTATTATGATTGTAGTTCTAGAAAATGAAAAATTTTAAAAATAAGGTAATATTAAATAAAATATAATTCAATGTAATACAGGACAGTCATAATAAGTTTTTGCCAGATATCTATATTTAATAACCGTTACACGCATTTTTTACTATTTTTAATTACAGTGTAATAAATATTAAATTATGTAAGTGTCCATTTGTCAATGTTTGTCTAATTATTATTTACCTACCTACAACTTTTCACCAGCGCAGCACACTTACTTGAAAAGCAACTCATTTCCTTTGTGAAAAAAACTAACTTCGATCGTTAAATTTTAGCCAGATTTTGGTTCAGTCTAATACATTCTAAAATTGTACACGTTGAAACAATATTGCAACGCTCACATTATGAAAGCAACTATATTTGCATGTAATTAAAATTTAAAATAATTAAAAATTGATAGCTGCATTCCTTAACGTTTGCCGTGAAAAGTTTATAACTCAGTTATAACACAGCTGTAGCTCGATCCTTGAGCTATAATCCAAGAATTCCATCAGTCAACAATGAACTAACGCTTTAGCTCATATATTGGAAGTCGAATTTTATGATGCTTCCCCTAAAAAGTGTTTGTATTTAGAAATTTATACTTCAAAATGTTTTAAGACCACCACACTGAAAAATATTTAGCGTTATACGAGGGCGATTTAATTATTCGTGGTAACAAAAATTATATTTTGTAGACTAATGTACTTTAGCTAACGTTTTCCAATATTTGTCATGTTCATCGCATTGAATGTACCTTGCATATTTTAGAATCTTATACTCTGCAGCAACGCAAAAATACCAGACATCTATTATAAAGACGGGCGATCAAATTACGATTGCGCTGAGAAAACTTGGGCCACTTTTCGGACGAAATAATGTGCCAAGTGAGCATGCAATTCGAAATCTAGTGCAAAAGTAATATACAGGGTGTTTCAGATAATATGACATTCCTTTTAAGAGGTGAAAGCAGCCCCTCTAGACGCCTCAGTAAGCGTAAAATTAAATGCAATACGAATACTAAAAATTCATTTTTTTAATAATGACGAGTCGACTATACACATGCTTTCAAATATACAAATATTATAGAGTAAGTATTTCTTACTAAATAAACATTTCCGTAGTAGAACAGAATTTTATGTATTTATTTTAACTTTTCAAGCAGACAAGACTGTAAAATGATACACCTTGCTAAATGTCAGTGATCCATATTTTGATAAACGAAATTATGCCAATTTACGTCAGTTACTAGATGCGTTTCGTTGTCTAACCAGTGTTTTAATAATAAAAAATAGATCGCAGATGGGCGCAATGCTCATCTACATTGTTTAACGTGTAACGTTTATACGAAACGCCAGAATAACGCGAAACACAATCTAAAAGAATCCTAAAAATTCTACGCATTTTCGCTATATTCATAAATATGGAAGTGTAATTAAGAACATTGAATTAAGGACTTCACAAACTCTAATAAAGTGTCAAGTACTGTGCGCGAGTGTCTAAGTTTAGCTTAAAATTAATAATAGAAAATTGCTTAACTAAAAGCTGCAGTAAAAATATTATAAAACAATTAAATAAAATTACGCAACCTGATGTAAATATTGCTGTGATAATCAATCATAACTAACCGAAATAACGATCTCCGATTATTGAAATGTCAATTAATTAGTAAATAACTAATTAAGAATATTAAATCATGTTGCGCAATCGAATTAGTTCAATACATGCAGCCATTATCCGTATGACTACGATATCGAACAAAGGAAGCAAGTCAAATCACTATTCGCAGAACGAAGAACGCGAATACCAATTAAGTATAAATAAGAGGATTTTACAAACCGAAAATCAGTCTTCATAGAGACTCTATACGGGACGTCGCATAGTGTAAATTCCGTCTAAAGCTCTCCTCATCGGTAAAGCTAATTTTGTTAATAATTCTTACAGCCAAATTGACGCAACTTCCCTAAGAATTGCTCACTTGTGGATCGCCTGATTGCGAATCAAAATCGTATGCTAGGAGGTCGTGTCACTAAAACCATATACCAGATCGCCACGAGGTCGTTTATAACCACGTTGCTAAGTAGCTAGCTGTGAAAGATGCCGAGCGCCGTCGACATCATTGTGCGTTGCCTTATAACAATAGCGGACGTACATCTACGCTGATCCCAGACCCTTCACCGAACGCAATCGCCTGCCGTTTGTAAATGTGTAGCTAGGTTACGCTTTACAGAAACGACGCCGAGCGCCGTCGACCTCATTGTGCGTTGTGTTGCATCAATAGCGGACCCACATCAATGCCGAACCGAAACCGTTCCCCAATCAAGGTAGGCTGTTGTTACTGAATGAGTGGCTGGGTCGTGATTCACTAATGACTCTATTTTAACAAAGACGATCGGCGCCTATCGAGTGGCATCTCTGGTTACGGATACACGCCGGTTTCTTGCCCCGTCCGTCCCCGTACCAACTACTCAGGGAGTGTTGCATGGGAGCGACGCCCGTTTGTATAGACCTCAAAGCATATCGCAATCCCGTGCATTTATATACGAGTATCAGGGGAACAGAAAGTGAGCGGGCCTGCGTAACTTGTGCCGACAATCAGCTTCAAAGCTTCGGGTAGATTCACGACACCCCGTTTCGAGTCTTGTATGAACTCCTATACAATTTACGAAACGCGAACATTAATATTTACTTTGTTTGCTACCTTAGTATTTTTAATTTATAACTTGGTATGATTTTAATTTTGAGTTCCAGATATATTTGAGTTATTTCATTGTTAATGAATATTAATTGGTTTATTTAATTACACTGTTGGAATTACTTGTTTATTTTGTCAATAAATTAGTGCCGTAATATATCTTTTCAATTCCGCCAATGACCGAATCGAACAGTAACTAGAAGTTCGTTTCGAGACTGAAGTTCGAGCGACGTCATTCAGCATAAACCACGTCCATTTCACCTTTGCTTCGACCACCCGAATCGTCGAAACAGGGGTACAAACTACACAAAGAGCCACCCCTCACGACTAAGATCTACCACCGGGTAGAACGCAAGTTCTTTATTCCTCATATGCCCTTCAGTAAGAACTGAAACGTTACAAACTGATGGATGCTTTTATGTTAATAAAATTGTGTACAGGTCTGTAATAATGCAGTATTTACAGAGGTATGATTGAATTAATATGGATTTAAAAACTGTAAAATGAAAAATTAGTTTAAGAGAAATAAATCTGTAAGCGAATTAAAATACTTCAACATTTTTAATTATTTGTTGTATCGAAGGCAATTTCACAAAAATGATACTAAAGGAATTTTTAATATTATAGCTGAAATTTTTAGAACAATATAATTGGCCATTTAGGTAATAATTATGATTCCGAAGAAAAAACTGTTTTGAAAGTTTTAAAACGTAAGGTAATTAATTACAATAAGTCTGATAAATAAGATTGTTTTAAAAATATCAACTATTACATTATTCCTCTAATATTACTTTTTTAAAATTGCTTTTTAAACAGCGCATAAAACAATGTTTGATTATTCTAAGTTGAATTGGGCAAATTATTTTGCCATTCCTTTGAATTCTGTTACAAAACCAACTTGAAAAATCTAAAACGTGTCAAAGAATTTAAAATATTTTTATTTTAAGCGTAGGATGATGTTACGTAATTTCAGAAATGAAAATACATTTTTAGGTGTAAAATTAAAAAATGTCAATAATAATTGCTTAAGCTAGCTTTACATCTAAATACATTTTTTAGAACGATGCATGACTAAACTCTATGTTTATTATTATCAGTTATTCATAAATAACTTCTTCACAATTGTTAAAAAAACTGTATACATTATTTCTAATTTTTTTCAATTGTGCGAAAGGGAAATCCCCTGGTCCCCTTATTTATTGTAGAAAACAAATCGCAATGTGTCTGCTACAGCTGGAAAAGTGTATATTACTGTAAATTGATACTGTTAGGTAGGTCAGTTTTAGTCTAAATGCAACAATAGCTGGCTCGTTGTACATAATTAGAAAAAAAGCACTTTTTTGTATTCGTATTTCTTCTAATTTTACTCTTATTGGGGTGTGTCTGCAGGGTCTACTTAAAGCCCATAAAAGAAATGTCATATTATCTGAAACACCCTGTATGTATCGATAACCCAAGGATCTGATATCAACGACGAGATAGTGCTACAAGATAACCCAATTAATTTTGGAAGATAGCCGCAATTAAAGCTTCGTAATAAATATTCTGAAGATATTTCCTTTTACATACAAGCTACTTCTAAGGTAAATAAATATAGAACTTCCCTTAAATACGCTTGAAATACCAACGGTTGATAACAGCTGCTTCGAAAGGATTAATTTCCACATGTTAAATCTCAATATCTGCTGTCTTTTAGAAAGGTTTCGTTTCTAAAAACAAGTGAGTGTTGACGTAGATTTTATTATTATTTGTCTACAATTATTGAGTAAGTTTTATTTGAATTCTGTAACCGTTTATTGCTCTTTATTCAATATACCATTTGTTGAAAATATGTACTTGTTTATTGATTTTACTGGAAGATAATAAAGGTATCAGGTCCTAAATTCTCAGATAAATGAAGTTCTGAGGCCATTGAATCTGCATATCTTGGAATAACAGCTGTAAACGCAAGGGTTGCACAAATAGTAATTAAAAATATTACTGTACTTCTTTTAACTTTTCATTACTGTATCACTCTTACCATTATGTAATGTCTTCTTTACGAACAGTTACAGTCAACAGCCGTTTGCTTCAAATCGTCCTACAACTTTTAAACAAATCAAATTTGTGCTACTTGCAACATTTTCATTCCGTGTATCGAATTTTAGGTTGATTATGGAATTATCCATAAACATTTTAGACAAAAGTTGCTATTTGCTGACATTTGACTGGAAACGTACGTGTGATTTTGTAATAAAATGAAGGCTGTTCCTCTACACATTAGATTACCCGAATTGCTAGGAAAACTACTTTTAGCTCTTTCTCTTTCGGTCTGATAAGTATGGAAGGGCTTCTTAACAGCTTCCGTCTGACTCCTTTCAGGACATTATTGGTTTGATGAAAGATACGTTGTTGCTCTCAGTAACTTTGTTCCTTAATACTATTGGCGGTAGAGCATGAGATTTTTTGAGTAAAACTTCTGGTGTCGTATTCTAATGATTTCAATATGATTTTCAGCGGTTAGGACCATCCAATAATAAGGATAGGCTTGTGAACATGCATAATTGTCGCTATTGGTAGCGACTCTATGTATACCAAGAGTTACAGTATGGGCTGAAATGCTATGCCAAGCTATTTTTCTTTAAACACTAATGTGGGCGTGCCCTAATAGTAATTGCAGCTCGATATTCTGGAATAATTTGAGTTTAAATTGGAAGGGAAACATCATCGTCATCTTCGCAATACTTTCTGTTTATTTGAAAATAAAAATGTCCGAAAATTCGTTTGAAAGCTTCCATTGCACCTTAACTGCGTTAATTCAGCAATAAATCAGTCAAAACCGATTAGAATCTTTGTTTGGTAAAAATAGAGTTGCTCCATAAAACTTTGCTAATAATTGTGTTATATTTTATTTAAGTGTTCAAACTACTTGCGTCCCATGAAATTTAAGAACGTTACTTATTTATTTACATTTCAACCTTAATCAATACATGTTATCAATCCAGAAAGATACTTTCAGGACAGCTCGTGAAAATTGTTTATAAACTTTATGAGTATTTTCCACCAAGTATGTTATTAATTAGTAAAGTAATACATAAACATGGAAGAATTTAAATAATTTCTCGTAACGAATCTAATTTTAAATATAAACAACAAGTCCATGGGTTAAAATTACGACGTATGATCTCATTAGATTGAAAATTGGAACAATATTGTGAGTGTCCAATTTTCGTTCCTTTTTTAGAACCTGAACAGAGCGAAATGAAGTTGCTCTTCGTTATTTTGAATTTAAACTTGATTCATTTTAGAAGTTCTGTTTATATCATTTGAGAGGCAAGATGCTGTAATGCAATGCGTCTTACTAGTTTATTGAGATTAAGCTTTCATACGGTCCATAAGGTCACGTAAAGCATCCCATATTTTTCATTATCCGTAATTAAACTTTATTTAATAGAACTTTTCGTGTTGTTTATAAGCGAGAAATAAAGATTTGTCAACGCTGTTTGTTAAATTACACGGAACTTTACGTTTACCACGCCACTGGTGTTTAAATATATTAAAAATGCTCAATTGTAAATTAAACGAAGCCCCGCTTTATTTTAATCGTCGCAAACTAATTTACGGAATTCAATTAGTTTAATTCTTGAAAATATATTTCGTTCAAATCCGTTTTTCTAAAAATTAATGGGTTCCCGTGTTCAATTAAATTTTTGCTGACCTGTTCTATAGATGGGAGAAGCAACTGCAGGAAGGTGTAGCTAGTTATGACAAATTAAAGTTCATCAATTAATATGTCTAGACAAATTTCAACGAATTAATCGAAAGAGTGTTCGCGACATAAGTCTTCGACTGTGGGCACTTGAAGGCACAGGATTTTCAAACCTCAAGTTTACGAAATTAGAGCAAAAAGAATTATCTAATATACAACAAATATTTGTGATATGTTCGCTATCAAAGTAAAGCCTCACATGAATGCCTACCTGCAAAATATTTTTAATTCAAATCAAATCTATTTTGAATTCCATTCCGGTAGAACGTTGTATTACAAAAATTCAAAATCAATTAATGCACTTCTGCAATCATCGTGGACAAATTTATCTTCAAATTTGTTAGGTAATTACATAGATTATGTCATTTTATCACTCTAGAGATTTCCGAATGGCAGTGCCGTTTTTGTAACGCAATTCTGTCTAGCGAACCCTTACTAACATCTTGGATATTTATTTAATGCTGTGATACAAACATACTCAATACTTCTTCTCAAAGTTCTATCTTCAAATGTAATTAAGTCCGAGTAATCAAATGCAAATTAGAATTTTTGTTTAGCAAAAATCAAGTTGCTCATTAAAACCTTCTTAATCTGTCAGTACTCGAGTAATATTTAGTTTTTAAATCCTCTGTTCCTGTTGTTTGTTGAAGTTATTTTAGTTTCTAAACTTTTTTGTGTATTTGATATATTTACAGGCAACTTTAAAATATACATTTATACAAAACATAGTTATGTAAATAGAAACTCTGTTTTTCTCACACCTGCTTTATTCCTTCTATCCATACCTGCATACCCGGGTATATTGGTCTGCAATCACCATTGGAAAAACCAATTATTTCAAATAACAGCATATTGATCTTCACAGTAACTGCGTGTAGTTTTTTACACATGGTAGCTGCACGACAATATGTGCACCACACGTCCTTGCGTTCATAGGCAAACTATGCCTTTTCCATTTTGTTACATTGTTTCTGCCTACAAAGAACAGGTCTCTGCTTGGTGTGGTAAGGTCTTCATAAGTAAGTATGTTTTAATCAAACTTTTGTTCGATGTCACTATTATCTGACCTTTCCTCTATGGCGTCTACTTCACTGTGGTCATCATCGTCATCGCTATCGTAATTTTCTTGCCTACTTGACACCACTTCCATCAATTTCCACAATCTACCTTGCTTCTTTTCGTAGTTCATATCTTTAATACATGTAGATATCACTATTATAGAAACTATAATAAACAAACAAAACTTCTCAATTGTAACTTAAAAACATACCAAAAAAATAAAGCACTAACACTCGTACTCCATCCGCCATAACGTATTGGTATGTAACTTTATGAAAACACTACCTACACTCTGATCTCTACATGAGGTACTATCTAGTAATGTAATTGAACAGAGCAAAGTGCACCTCCGGTACGTTTACGTTTACGACCGGTCTACTATACCTTGCGCGAGTGGCAGAGGATTAATAATTGTTTTTATACCAGGAGCTCAGCAACTCGATGGCCATACCGAATATATGCATTTTTAAGGCCATTTTGGTGCAAAGTGTTCTAATATGCAGTAGTTATGAATAAAACAATTTTTAAGTGAGATTAATTTTAAAGCGAATAAACAAGATTGGTTAACAATCTTTTTTGTTTTTTATTAGCTGTCGCTTCGTGATTACAAAATTGACTACTAATAGATATGCTGATATATTGTTTGTGTATAAGTTTTGTAATAATAAGTTGCATGAGGCAGCTGCGGAATAAAAATAAAGATTTGCTAGTAATAAGCTACCAAGAAGACGATTATTTAGCCGTTTTTATCGAAATATTATACAATTTGGTAGAATACCAAACAGAAATGTTGAAAGAAGTCAACGACGTCGTACCGATGAATTGGAGAATGACGTGCCTCAACGATAGAACATAGTCTAGTATACGATGAATTTCTATTCGCCTTCGAATACCTCAAACAGCAGATCTTGCTTTGTACCCTTTTCACTTCAAAGGTATTCAAGATCGTGAAGAATTTTGTCGATGAATTTTGCACAAACAGGATCTTCGAAGCAAAATTTTGTTGGCGGACTAAGCTTATTCCAACAGATATTAACGAATGCAAGAAATTCTCATGCGGCGTCAGGCATGGAGGAAAACTCTCAGGTAGTCAAAGAAATGACTCATTAGAATATTTGGCTGGGTATCCTAAAGAGACAGCTGGTCGAACCATACGTAATTAAAAATCGTTTAAAAGGAGGGCACAACTTATATTTTTTGCAAGAAACACTATTGTTATTAGAAGATTTTCTAGTGAATTTGAGGCAGGATATGTGACTGCAACGGAATACCGTGCCACTTTGTTTGTGTAGAAGAGTTGCCATATTATTAAATTAAGAGTTCCTAAACCAATCGATAGGTCGAGAGTGTCCGGTTCCTTAACCAGCTAAATCGCCTGATCTTACACATTTTGACTACTCCTTTGGGGTTACGTGAAAACTCTATGTATTCTATTAGCATAAACACCAGAGATCAGCCAATTTAGAAAAATTCAGAACTGAAGGGCTGGTATGTGCATTAGTTGTAAAGAAGCCCATTTTGAATTCATTTTGAATTAAATATAATTGGCTAAATGTTCATGAAAGTTGATTAACAAAAGCTTAAAACTGCAATCACTTAGAATATTAATTTATTCATAACTCCGAAACGCATTAAATTATAACTGTTCACGTCAAAATAGCCTTAAGAATACATATATTCGCTATGACACTCGAATTACGTATTATTTATTATCTTAGTTATCTTTGCCCAACTTTCCCAGTCTTCAAATACTGCGCGAGAATGAATCCGTTCCTGCCGTTGGTTTAATCACTTAATCAGGCCTTCTGGGTCTAACCCCCTAGTCAGGTAATCGCTACCAGTTCATACCGGCGCACTATGGAAAATATGAGTCAATTTTTGATAAAAAAATGTATAACCTTTTTGCTTTTTATTTAAATTTTGCAAACTGTATCAATTTAGAATAATGCAGAATCGATAAAGTTAGTATAAATGGATTCTTATTGTGTAGTCCGTATTTGAGAAATAAATATAGCTATCGTAAACTTGTCGGCCTGGCTTATACAGGCTGTTCCAGATAATATGCCATTCCTTTCTAGGGCTAAAAGTATGCCCTATAGACACCCCAATAAGCGTAAAATTAAAAGCAATACGAATACTAAAAACTTCTTTTTTTTTAATAATAACGAGTCGACTATGCACATGCTTTCAAATACATAAATATAATCGAGTGAGTGTCACTAAATAAACATACGTAGTAGAACGTATTTATTTTAACTTTCGAAGCAGACGCATAAAAACAAGACTGTAAAATGATTCACCTTTTAAATGTTAGTGACCCATATTATGATAAACGAAATTATGCCAACTTACGTCAATTACTAGATATGTTTCGTTATCTAACCAGGGTTTGAATAATAAAAACTAAATCGCAAATTGTGCCCATGTATACCGTGTTTAATTGATTGGTACTTTATGTTAATAAAATTGTAACAGGTCTGTAATAATGAAGTACTTACAGATGTATGATTCAGTTAATATTGATTTAAAAACTACAAAATGAAAAATTAGATTAAGAGAAATAAATCTGTAAGCGAATTAACATACTTTTAACATTTTTAATTATTTGTAGTTTCGAAGTAAATTTCATAAAAATGATGCTATAGGAATTTGTAATAATGTAGCTGAAATTTTTAGGACAATCTAATTGGCTATTTAGGTAATTAATTATGCATCCAAGGGAAAACTGTTTTGAAAGTTTTAAAACGTTGGGTAATTAATTACATCAAATCTGACCAATAAGATTGTTTTAAAGGCATCAACTATTACAATATTCCTCTAGTAACACTTTTTTTTTTATTAAACTTGCGTATAAAACAATGTTTGATTATTCTAAGTCGAATTGGGAAAATTATTGCGTCATTCCTCTGAATACTGTTAAAAAACCAACTAGCAAAATCTAAAACGTGCCTAAGTGTTTAAAATATTCTTATTTTAAGCATAGGATGATGTCACGTAATTTCAGAAATGAAAATCTATTTTAAAGGTAAAATTTAAAAATGTCGGTAAACAATCGCTTAAGCTGCCTTTACATTTAAACACATTTTTTAGAACGATGCATGACTAAACTGTATTTTTATTATTATCAGTTATTCATAAATAACTTCTTCAAAATTGTTAAAAAAATTGTACACATTTCTAAATTCTTTCAATTGTGTGAAAGGGCAATCCCCTAATCCCGTTATTTATTGTAGTAAACAAATCGCAATGTGCCTGCTACAGCTGTAACAGTGTATGCTATTGTAAATTTATACTGTTAGGTAGGTCAGTTATAATTTTATTAATGATTTAACAGTTTTAGTCAGAATGCAACCATAGGCGGCTCGTTGTACATAATTAGAAAAAAAGGACATTTTTGTATTCGTATTTTTTTTAATTTTACATTTAGTGGGGTGTCTGTAGGGTCTACTTACAGCCCTTAAAAGGAATGCCATATTATCTAAAACACCCTGCATTTGTACGTTAAAATGAAATAATATTAAAAGATCAATATAAAAAATACGTAAAATTAATGTTTGAATATATTATTCATTAATTAGGTAAGTTATACAAGTTTGTTTTTTTAAAAATAGTTATGCCACGTATGCATAATATAAATTCATTTTTAAACTAGATCTGGATAGGATGTAATGTCATTTTAAAATGTCGCCTTTTAATTCACGTCTAGTAAATATTTATTTTATTGTATCAACTCATTGGGTGCAAAAAAAGTGCGTGCAAATGACACCAAACATGTATTGTCAAAATGAAGAAAGCAAAAGTCCGTTCAGTGATTAAGTTTTTTGTTTTGGAATGTTTATCGGCGACAAAAATTCATGAAGAGTAACAAAAGGCGTTTAAGAAATCGGCGCCATCATTTCTCACTGTTTTAAATTCGACTACGGGATTTAAACATGGCCGTACTAATGTGGAAGACCTTCCCTGTAGTTGACACCCAAAAAGTGCTACAACTACAGAAATTAACAAAGAATTCATGATATGGTCCTTGCTAGTAGGCGATTGATAGTAGGCGACATTGCTGGGTTATCTAAGGCTGCCAGCATCTCATTTGTGCAATAAAAAAATCCTGCGCAGGATATTTGCCGCATTTGTTGACTATCGACCAAAAACTCACCTGACTGCAAATATCACAGATTTGTTTGAGCCGTTTTAACAACGATAGGAATGTTTTTACGGCGATTTGTGACTATGGGCGAAACTTGGATATATCGCCATACACCGGACATAAAACACAGTCTAGACAATGGACAGAAGCTGATTGTTTACCTCCAAAAAAGGTTAAGCTGGTAAGGTTATGGCATAGGTATTCTGGGACACAACCGAAATACTTTTAATTGATTACTTGCAAAAGAGTCAAATCGTTACTGGAGCATACTATACAAGCTCTCTAGACAAATTAGATCAAAATGTTGAAGACAAAAGATCTGGTTTATCGAAAAAGAAAGTTTTTATGTTCAGGACAATACACCACCTCACAAAAGTGCAGTTGCAGTGGCTAAACTCGACGAATTGAGTCATGAATTGTTGGAACATTCCTCGTATTCTCCGGATTTAGCACCATCAGACTTCTGCTTTTCTCAAAATTTAAAAAACTTGTGGCTGGAAAACATTTCAAGGCAAACGAAGCGGTCGTTGCAGCCTCCAGCGCCTATTTTGTGGAGCTTCTGAAAGATCATTACAGAAAAGGACTAGAATTACTGGAAAAACGTTGGACCAAGTGTAGTACCGTTTTAGGAGATTATTTTAAAAAAATAAATGATTTTTACAATTGTAAATAATATGTCCTTTCATTTTCATTTCTAGAATATCTCAAATTATCCTCATGTAATAGGTCCTTGCAGTTTCCAAAGCATAGTCGCCAAAATTTTCAGGATCTATCATGAACCTGATGTTAGGGCCCGAAGAATATAAAGCCGTTTAATTAATTTTTCATTTAGTCTAGTAATGTCAGCTGAGCGACTGGTATTATAAAAAAATTTTCTCGCAATATTACCGTCATTTGTATTGCCACTACCTTGTTCTTCTCGAAATCGCCTTTGTACAGTGTTTTTCTTTTCTTGTTTTTTTTAAATTTTCTTTAGTCGAAGTTGGCCAATTTTAGAAAGAAATATTATATGAAATATGCAAAATCATCTCTATACATCATATCCAGGCATGTAAAGTTAACAAACCATAGCGGAAGATAATTTCATTTTCTGGTCTAGCGGTAGTATTCACTTGGCTAGAAGTAACAACGCAAAAGGCACATGTTACGCTTGCAAATGTATTGGTTAATACTTGTGAGACTTTCCCATCTATCATTATCAAGGGGAGTTCATATTTAACCTGCACTCTTTCTCCGGGTCCATTTATCATTGGTGGATGCAAAATATCAATTTATATTTGAATGTCAGTTACGGTTTCATCATCCGTTTTCACGTGTTGCTAAATTAAAGGAGCATCTGCTTTGTTAATAATATGTGTGGACCGTAGGCGTGGAATGCTACATTTGCAATCGGCGCGACGCCAAGTATGTTTAGATTTGGGCCCGTGGTCGTGGTCGCGTAGTAGAATTATATATCTTTTATAATATTTGGTTAGGATGATTACACAAGAAGTTCGAGATCGTCCTTGATTTGGCAATACCTGATCCTTCAATATGATTTGCGCTTATGATATGAAGTACAGTAGGAACTATATAAATTGGGATGTCAAAAAAGTCAATAATTCTGCTGCCAAGGTTTGATAACTATTTTGGTTTTGTCATAATCATAATGCGACTGCAAAAATTATATGGTACATTTTTTTAGATTTAAACGCTGATAATGGGATTTGATTATTTTCAAGGTGATTAGTGGGCATCGCTCATTTTATAAAAAAGACGTGTTATAGTGATTAAAACATTGTGAATGATGGCAGGTAGAGAATAACTGAGATTATTCAAGAGTTGCCAGCAGTCAAATTAGTTATAAGATTTTTCACGACTGTTTTAGCTTTGATTATATAAACCTTTACTGTCAAAGGTTTTCCTACAGGGTTAATTTATCAATACGTCGCACTATGGAAAATAAGAGAACTTCGCATATCAAAAATGGTTTTTACTAATGTGGCTATTGTCATACTTTTTTCATTTTATTTAATAGTTTA
>JAHWXV010460291.1:0-12789 GCA_024586415.1 Phrixothrix hirtus
ATATTGTTGTACAATGGCTTTCACAACAATTTTACCTTAAAAAAAAATTGCAATCGGGTTTTCTTTTAGTAGAAATGGTATAAAAGAAAGTTTAATTGTAAGTCTCTTTACAATCGTCCTTTTTTCATTTTTAAAACACATTTCTCAAGCAGTTATTAGAAATTTGCCACATATCCGTTTTCGTAACAATTCACTCGTAAACGTCACCTAATCAATCGCTTCATATTTTGCTCGTTACGATTACGTAATGAATCAAATATATGTCTTACCTAAATATTGTACAATTGATAGAAAATTGCTTTTAATATTTCATTTCCGAACCTGAACGAGTGTCTAATTAATTTGAATATCCGTGCAGAGAAAGCCGTTAAGAAAATGCCCAAGAGCGCACATCAAACTAGGTTAAGTGAACAGGCATTAAAATCGAAATCTTGGCTTGGTGTTTAACCGTTGTCGTTTCCGTCGTCGCAACGGAAGCGTCATTTTTACGTGTTTCAATTTTTTGCGCCTTAATTGACTTTTCATAATTTAATTTTATCAAATATTATTAACGACTTATAATGGAGAAAGTGGGTTCGCTATATTTGTCCATAGCGAGATTCCTCGATATCTTTGGAATTTTAATTTGGGGTTGGGTTGGGCATTCTCCTATTAGTCTCAAAATAGATTGTGAATATATGCATATGTTTCGGTAAATGACCGTTAATATAATAATTGTTTGACCTTCTTTGGATAACTTTGTTAGAGTACAATTGCCTACGACTGCATTCGTCCAGTGTTAATTACATCAAAATGCAAACAAACTTCTCGTTCGTTTGTAACGTCCATCGTGGCTAGGGAATGTCTGAAATTAATGTATAGATGGATAATATAAATATTCAATGTTTGTATGTGACCCCTTCGAACGACTATAATCTGATACCGGAGAAAGCGATCTACTTCCGTCCCACGACAATATCATAATTCCAATCACGAAAAACATTAATATCATGTTATTCAAGCGCATGCAACTCTTAATCGCGGGGTCGTGAGTTCTGAGCCCCGCGTTGGGCGCCACGCGGCTCAGAATTATTTAGTTTGTGAGCGTTATAGAGTTTACTTTCAATGACTGCCTTTAGCCATTCAACCTTTTCGCCTAGCTCAGTTCGAAGACGTATTTTGCCGCAGATTCGGGGCGCTCGCGATAATGTTTTTTTTCAGACGTGTCTGTATATCGCTGGGTTCCACTTTGTAACGTAGTTACAAAGCTTTACTAATTTGGGGCGCAGTTGTATAACGTCGTTTGCTCGTTTATGCGGCTTGTTTTTATTCGTAATTGAACCAATTTGATTCGCTTAAGCTTATGCTCCTCTCAAGAAGGAACTCCGTGTCCTTTTTAAAAAGCCCAGTTGTGCTCGAATTGTTTGACTCGGCAAGATTATTTACAGGTGTTGCGTACATTAAACTTTTCAAGTAACTCCAAATGCAAAAATCTAAGGGAGTTAAGTCGGGAGACTAGCAGGCCATTGAATGAGCCCCTTCGGCCTATCTATGTGAAATGTTTGGTTCGGCGCCTTTATAACGTTAAACTGATAATGAACGTTGCGGCTTTCTTTGATTTTCAAAAACGGTTGATTTGCGGACCCATATTTTCTGTTATACTATATGCCCCTTAAATATTTAATCTTTTGTTTTTGGGAAGGCACAATTAGATAATAATTGAAGATAAGTCCTACGATTTATATTCGGGGAAACAGTATACGAAAGTCAAAGAGTCTGCTAAGTTGGGGCTATTTCTATCTGAAAATTATCTGTATTCCTATAATTTTGTTTATTATATCCAAATGCTGTACAAATTGGTAGATTGTACATTATCTAAATCCATCTCGGTGACCCCTTAATTAATAATTTAGGCTGCAATGATTTCTACTACAATTTACAGATTCCTTAAATATTACATAATGTTCCTACCACTAGATATCATTTTTGTGTTTTACGTTGTTGACACAATACTTTAACAGCTAGACTTATCTAACATATACGATAAACTATGTCGTGGTCGGCGTTGATTATGTCAAATTTATTCACTTCGCTAACGAAACAAGTAGAGCAATTGGGAAGAGAGTACAGAAATCTGTAACCGTCGGTTTGAAGAAAAATATAAATTATTACGAAAATTGGCGCGTTTATGTTAGCTGTGCTTATAATACTACAGTCTGTTAAAGAAATTTACAATATTTAACTATTTTTTACCCCACAATAGTTTCATACTAAAATAATTTTTAATTTATTATCGAAAAAGTTGTTTTTAACATAGCAGTGACAATTATGCATAATTTGCTAAAAGTCTAGTAGTGGTATAGTCTGTGTATTTTCGACGATTGTACAGACATATATAATCAATGCAGACTCATTCGAGGGTTTAACACGTTTTGGACGTTTTGTTTTTTGATGCTTAAACTTATTTTGCATTTTACAGATTATATACTTATAAAATACTACTATTTTAGATTATTAATAAAATTTCCTAGGAAATTTTGTATTCCGGTCTTCCCAAAATGCATGCTGGAATTTCTGTACCGCTTAGGAAATCAGGTTATAAGAGTTTACAATTATTATTAATAGATTGGTGTTAAAAGTAATTTTTGCCAAGGATGCTAGCGTGTATAGCATGATTCTGACAGTCGTCATGGAGTAACAGGTAAATTTTAAAGATATATCCTAAAATTTTTTCTCGGAAATGAATTCGGATAGAAACGTGAGAGTTGAGTGAAGCCAGATGGCGATACTGTCGGACTCGTTTACAGTTTATGCCACTGTCTCGCGGCAGAAAGTTTTTTGGTTACTAAAGATCGCGACGTTTACGTTCAAAGAACAGGATGTGACTTCCAGAATCCTTCATTAAATGAGGCACGCCGTGATTGTCGTTAAATTAATCAATTACGCGAAAATAAATATTTAAATGGAAAATTCCTAAATAATTTAGTTCCTTAGAAAATAAGTTGTTAGCTAAAGTATAAGCTAGTTTGATATAAGCATAGTCACATAAAGTGTCCCTCAGAAGTCTTGGAATCAAGTCTTGCCATGACTTTGGCAAGGTAGGTCTTTTATTAGTTCATACGCGTATTAAACAAATGTAATTTTTATTAGTTGTCACTGATTATTGCAAATTACTACCAAATTTGTATGTCTCATTCATTAAATCTGAAAATGTTCACACATACGTCGGCCATTATGAAAATAACTTTTCGCAATAAATATCTTTGCGAACATTGTAATAATCAGTGACGACTTGGTTGTTTGTCTTAATTTTAGTATGTGTGTGAAATATGAAATGACCTACGTTGTCAAAATTATAGAAGAATTGATTCCAAGGCTTCTGGGACGCACGTTAGTTTTAATCACAAAAAGAAATGAGCGAACGGCAATAAATAGATTAGAATCGTAAAATGTGTCATGCACAGCCGCCAGTTTCGGTGGTACAACGTATTTTAAATAAAGTGAGATGAAGAATGCAAATTTAATTGTCATGGATACATCTAAAGTCTTAATAAACCACGCAACGCAAAAAACAGTGTCTTTTGCAATCAGCAAGTGCGTAGTGCTTCGTCGTTACCTAAAACCCCAGGAACTTTCACAGTTGACAAAGTAGAAGAACGATACCGCGGACGATCTCAAAGCAACAATTGGCAACACTGATAAAATTAATACAATTTATAATTACCTACAGAAATCGATTTACTTAGCGATACAAACTATAAACTAAAGCAAATACTTTAAAAGGTACAGGTATAATACCTCACTGAAAAAGGTTGACAGTTTAGTTCAATAATATACAGAATTGCAGTTCGCAAAAGTTCATGAAATTGGGGATCGAACCCAGGATCTACGCAATATTGTGATCTGTAAAACAGACATGTGTAAATAACCAAACGAATTTATTACCAAATGTTAGGTACAAACAACCATACTTCGTGGTGTTGTGTGTATATCCGTCTACAAGCTCGTACCAATCCAAAGTTTGGGAATAAAAAAATGTGACGACAACATGGATGTATTATTATAAATACAAGTTCTAACATATTAATTATCAACATGCTTCATGGTGTAGTGTATACTTCCGTTTACAGGCTCGTACCAATCTGAAGGTTAGCCGTTCGAATCTCTGGGAATAAAAATATGTGACGTCCAACAGCATCGCATAATCCAAGATGGCGGTGTTTCGAAATTAAACATGATAGATGGCGTATTCCAAATTGTAACTACAAGATGGCGGTGGTTCGAAATTAAACATGGCGTCGGAGGGCGGGGTGTGGCTTGATTGGGCGGCCATTTTGTTTAGCGAGATGGTTTGAATTGTGTAGCGGCAGGGTTTGGAGTGGACGGGGCGAGGCTTAGAGTGGTATGGTGTTGCTCTGTGATTGGCTGATGGTAGGTGGAGTGAGGGGTGAATACCCTCACTTGAGACGACTCTCACTCCGCCTACTTCAGCCAATCACAGGGCAGCATCACACCACTCCAAGCCTCCGCCCCGGCACCCCATCACCAGCAAACCACGCCCATACACACTTTAAACCACCTCATTAGAAGCAGAAATTTGGAATATGTATATGTCAATTCAAGGTGTCATATAAGCGCAAGGTCCGAGTTCGAGCCTCAGCCGATGCAGAAAATTTTTAATGTGCGACAGGAAATCTGGATCAGTTTCGAGCTGTTCTTTTTGATGGTCAGTCAGAACTCGAGGCACAAATTCGGCAGCGACCTTTTTCATTCCCAAATCATCAATTAAAATTCGCTAAACCGAGTTCCGAAAATTGACCAATGGTCTGTCGTCGGTCTTTAAGCACAAGTTCACGAATTTTCTAGAACATTTTCGTCTGTTCGGGCAGTTGATGGACGTCAAGAACGAGATTTGTCATCAATCGACGTGACCATTTTTAAATCGAGAAAACCACTTGAGTTTTTCCCAAAGCGTCATATTTGTAAGCTGTTTTCAACATCAAAACCGTTTCAGCGGCGTCTTTACCGAGCAGGAAGCAAAACTTCACAGCCGCGCGTTGTTCACTTTCGAAAGCGAAGAGGGAACAAAACAGTGTCAGCGAAAAAAATCACTGCAAGCAAACAGGATAAGCCACATCGACGACACGGGCGGCACTGAACTGGCAACGAGTTACGCTACACATGCCTAGTGGGAGAAACACATACTACCCCCTCGTATATGTATATCACAATTGTAACGTAATATGACGTTGTGGTCTTTTTACCTGTAGAATTTATACTAATGACTTGACTAAATTATGACGTATTAGTTGTTACTTCTAATCTAGCATTTCTTTGTTTTAACTATTTGCGCATATATTTAAGTTTAATTAGTATGTATCTTGATTTGGAGACGCTATATTGTTTTATGTACCTAAATTATCGTGTAATTTCTGTGGGCTTTAATTGCATTTTGTGTCATTTATTTGCCCATTTAAAGGCTGCACATTCCAATAATTACTTTAGAATATGAAATTGCGGTCGTTCTTTCACCTGGATTTTGATCGCGCTTTCCTTTTAAATTACTTATTTTATGCCCTTAAATGTTACATTTGATTAAAATGTATTATGTCCCTTTTCCTCTTATGTCTAAGATCTAAATTGTTAATATCAGAAAATTAAATCTCTTTAACTCCTTCAGACTAAAATGAATGTTTTTAGAGATCTTAAAGAGAGACGAGTGACATTAATATGTTTTATGTCCCTTTCCTTCCTATGTCTAAGATAATTCTGTTAACATTTATGCAAGTTAAATTTATCATACACATTTACTTCTCATTATTCCTATTGTTTACATATTCCTCTTAAAATATAGGTTCTAATGACTAAATATAACTCGTAGCTAAATCTGCTACCTCAACATCTACACCGAATGATAACTAATAACGGAAAATCCCAAACTATCATATCTGTGACGTTAGCACCCCGATGATAGTACTCAATAGTTATGATAAGAGTTCTGGCATGTTTTAGTTTAGAACAGAAGTACTTTATAGTTTTTAAAAAAATTTCGCCCGACAAGGTAAAAAACGAAAAATTGAAAGTTCTAGTAGTTCCGATCAGAGTTCTGGATCTACAACTTTGTTATAACATTTTTCCATAAAGTCCATAGAAAAACAGTTATATTAAGTAAAGTTGACAAAGTTCGCAAAAAATTGAAAATTGAAAGTTCCAGTAGTTCTGATTAGAGTTCTGGATCTAAAAAGACGAGATCTTCAACTTTCTGTTATAAGATTTTTCCATAAAGTTAATACAAAAAAAGTTATATTAAGCAAAACTTTGCAAAGTCTGCAATAAGTTCAAAATTGAAAGCTCCAGTAGTTCTGATCGGAGTTCTGGATAGCCGTCAATGGAATCTATAATTGTTTTAGATGAAATTTTTCCATAACGTCAATAGAAAGAAAGTGTCATTTACTTTTAAATTTTGCTTAATATAACTTATTTTAATGGACTTTAGGGAAAAATTTTATAACAAAAGTTGTAGATCTCATCATTTTAGATCCAAAACTCTAATGAGATCTACTGGAACTTTCAATTTTCAACTTTTTGCGGCCCTTGTCAAATTTTTGCTTAATATAACTTTCCTTCTATTAACTTTATGAAAAAATTTTATAACAAAAAGTTGTAAATATCGTCCTTCTAGATCCAGAACTCTGATCAGAACAACTGGAAGTTTCAATTTTCAACTTTTGCAGACTTTGTCAAAGTTTTGCTTAATTAACTTTCCTTCTATTAACTTTATGGAAAAATTTTATAACAAAAAATTGTAGATTTCGTCTTTTCAGATCCAGAACTTTTGATCAGAACTACTGTAACTTTCAATATTCCAGTTTTTGCGGATTTTGTCAAACTTTGCTTGATATAACTTTTTTACTATGGACTTTATGGAAAAATGTAATAACAAAAAGTTGTAGATTTCTTCGTTTTAGATCCAGAACTCTGATTAGAACTAGTAGAACTTTCAATTGTGAACTTTTTGCGGCCTTTGTCAAACTTTGCTTAATATAACTTTGTTTCTTTTAACTTTATGGAAAAATTGTATAATAAAAAGTTGTAGATATCATCTTTCTAGATCCAGAACTCTGATAAGAAGTAGTAGAACTTTCGATTTCAACTTTTTTCGGGCTTTGTCAAACATTTACTTAATATAATTATGTTTCTTTTAACTTTGTGGAAAAATGTTGTAACAAAATATTGTGGATATTTTTGTTGTAGATCCAGAACTCTGATCAGAACTACTTAACCTTTAATTTTTCAACTTTTGCAGACTTTGTCAAAATTTCACTTAATATAACTTTTCTTCTATTAACTTTATGCAAAAATTTTATAACAGAAAATTGTAAATCTCGTCTTTTCAGATCGAGAACTCTGATCAGAACTAATGTAACTTTTAATACGCAAGTTTTTGCGGCTTTTGTCAAACTTTGCTTAATATAACTTTTTTTCTATGGACTTTATGGGAAAATGTTATAACAAAAAGTAATACAGCTGTTCGCTTTAGATCCAGAACCCTGATCAGAATTACTAGAACTTTCAATTTTGAACTTTTTGTGGGCTTTGTCAAACTTTGCGTAATAAAATTTTGTTTCTTTTAACTTTATGGAAATGTCGTAGATATCGTCTTTCTAGATCCAGAACTCTGATCAGACTACCGGAGCTTTCAATTTTCAACTTTTGCAAACATTGTCAAAATTTTACTTAATATAACTTTTCTTCTATTAACTTTATGGAAACATTTTATAGCAGAAAATTGTAGATCTTGTCTTTTAAGATCCAGAACTCTGATCAGAATGACTGTAACTTTTAATATTCATGTTTTTGCGGATTTTGTCACACTTGCTTAATATAACTTTTTTCCTATGGACTTTATGGAAAAATGTTATAACAAAAAGTTGTGGATCTCTTCGTTATAGATCCAGAGCTCTAATCAGAACTAGTAGAACTTTCAATTTGGAACTTTTTCCGGATATTGTCAAACTTTGCTTAAAATAACTTTTCTTCTATTAACTTTATAGAAAAACTTTATAACAGAAAATTGTAGATTTCATGTTTTCAGATCCAGAACTCTGATCAGAACTAGTAGTACTTTCAATTTTGAATTTTTTGGGGATGTCAAACTATGCTTAATATAACTTTGTTTCTTTTAACTTTACGGATAAATTGTTTAACAAAAGGTTGTATATAACGTCGTTCTAGATCCAGAACTCTGATCAGAACTAGTAGAACTTACGATTTTCGGACTTTGTTAAACATTTGCTTAATATAATTATGTTTCTTTTAACTTTATAGAAAAATGTAACAAAAAATTATGGATATCTTCGTTGTAGATCCAGAACTCTGATCAGAACTACTGGAGTTTCCAATTTTCAACTTTTGCAGACTTTGTCATATTTTTACTTAATATAACTTTTCTTCTATTAACTTTATGGAAAAATTTTATATCAGAAAATTGTAAATCTCGTCTTTTCAGATCCCGAACTCTGATTAGCACTACTGTAAGTTTTAATATTCATGTTTTTTCGGATTTTGTCAAATTTTGCTTAATATAACTTTGTTTCTTTTAACTTTACGGAAAAATTGTATAACAAAAAGTTGTATATGACGTCGTTCTAGATCCAGAACTCTGATCAGAACTAGAAGAATTTTGGATTTCATCTTTTTTTGAGCTTTGTCAAACATTTACTTAATATAATTATGTTTCTTTTAACTTTATGGAAAAATGTTGTAACAAAAAATTATGGATATCTTCGTTGTAGATCCAGAACTCTGATCAGAACTACTGGAGCTTTCAATTTCAACTTTTTTCGGACTGTCAAACATTTGCTTAATATAACTTTGTTTCTTTTAACTCTATGGGAAAATATTGTAACAAAAAGTTATAGATATTTTCGTTCTAGATCCAGAACTCTGATCTAAACTACTAGAATTTTCAATTTTCAAGTTTTTGCGGTCTTTATCAAACGTTTGCTTAATATAACTTGGTTTCTTTTAAGTTTGTGGAAAAGTTTGCAACAAAAAGTTGTAGATATCGTCATTCTAGATCCAGAACTCCGATCAGAGCTACTAGAACATTCAATTTTGAACTTTTTGCGGAATTTGTCAAACTTTGCATAATATTACTTTTTTCTATGTCCTGTATGGCAAAATTGTATAACTAAAAGTTGTAGATCTTGTCGTTTTAGATTCAGAACTCCGATCAGAACTACTGGAACTTTCACTTTTTCAATGTTTTAGGTCATAGACAGATTTTTGCAAAATTTAAAACTTAATGTAATTTTCTTTCTGTTGACTCTGGAAAAAGTGCATTTAAAACAATTATAGATTCCATTGACTTCTATCCAGAACTCTGATCAGAACAACTGGAACTTTTAATTTTCAACTTTTGCAGACTTTATCAAAGTTTTGCTTAATATAACTTTTCTTCCATTAACTTTATGGAAAAATTTTATAACAGAAAATTGTAAATCTCGTCTTTTCAGATCCAGAACTCTGATCAGAACTACTGTAACTTTTAATATTCATGTTTTTGCGGATTTTGTCAAACTGTGCTTAATATAACTTTTTCCCTATGGACTTTATGGGAAAATGTTATAACTAAAAGTAATAGATCTCTTCGTTTTAGATCCAGAACTCTGATCAGAACTACTGGAGCTTTCAATTTTCAACTTTTGCAGACTTTGTCAAAATTTTACTTAATATAACTTTTCTTCTATTAACTTTATGAAAAAATTTATAACAGTAAATTGTAAATCTCATCTTTTCTGATCGAGAATTCTGATCAGTACTATTGTAACTTTTGATGCTCAAGTTTTTGCGGTTTTTGTCAAACTTTGCTTAATATAACTTTGTTTCTTTTAACTTTACGGAAAAATTGTATAACAAAAAGTTGTATATAACGTCATTCTAGATCCAGAACTCTGATCAAAACTACTAGACCTTTCAATTTCAACTTTTTTCGGACTTAGTCAAACATTTGCTTAATATAACTTTGTTTCTTTTAACTTTATGGGAAAATGTTGTAACAAAAAGTTGTAGATATCTTCGTTCTATATCCAAAACTCTGATCAGAACTACTAGAATTTTCAATTTTCAAGTTTTTGGGGACTTTATCAAACGTTTGCTTAATATAACTTGTTTTCTTTTAACTTTATGGAAAAGTTTGCAACAAAAAGTTGTAGATATCGTCATTCTAGATCCAGAACTCCAATCAGGGCTACTAGAACTTTCAATTTTGAACTTTTTGCGGAATTTGTCAAACTGCTTAATATTACTTTTTTCTATGTTCTGCATGGAAAAATTGTATAACAAAAAGTTGTAAATCTTGTCGTTTTAGATCCAGAACTCCAATCAGAACTACTGGAACTTTCACTTTTTCAATGTTTTAGGTCATAGACAGATTTTTGCAAAATTTAAAAGTTTATGTAATTTTTTTTCTGTTCACTTTATGGAAGAACTGCATTTAAAACAATTATAGATTCCATTGACCTCTATCCAGAACTCTGATCAGAACTACTGGAACTTTCAATTTTTAACTTTTTGCAGACTTTGACCAAGTTTTGCTTAATATAACTTTTTTTCTATTAACTTTATGGCGAAATTTTATAACAGAAATTTGTAGATCTCGTCTTTTTAGATCCAGAACTCTGATTATAACTACTGGAGCTTCTCAATTTTTTGCAGGATTTATCAAACTTTTGCATAATAAAATTTTTTTTCTATGGACTTTATGGAAAAATTTAATACCAAAAGTTGTAGATGTCGTTATTTTAGATCGAGAACTCTAATCAGAACTACTAATACTTGCAATTTTCAACTTTTGCAGACTTTGTCATATTTTTACTTAATATAACTTTTCTTCTATTAACTTTGTGGAAAAATTTTATAACAGAAAATTGTAAATCTTGACTTTTCACATCCAGAACTCTGATCAGAATTACTGTAACTTTTAATACTCAAGTTTTTGCTGTTTTTGTCAAACTTTGCTTAATATAACTTTTTTTCCATGGACTTTATGGGAAAATGTTATAACAAAAAGTTGTAGATCTCTTCGTTTTAGATCCAGAACTCTGATCAGAACTACTAGAACTTTCAATTTAGAACTTTTTGCGGGATTTGTCAACCTTCGCTTAATTATAACTTTGTAATTGTATAACAAAAAGTTGTATATAACGTCGTACTAGATCCAGAACTCTGATCAGAATTACTAGAACTTTCAATTTTGAACTTTTTGCGGGCTTTGTCAAACTTTGCTTAATATAACTTTGTTTCTTTTAACTTTATGGGAAAATGTAACAAAAAGTTGTAGATATCTTCGTTCTAGATCCAAAACTCTGATCAGAACTAGTAGAACTTTTGATTTCAACTTTTTTCACACTTTGTCAAACATTTACTTAATACAACTTTTCTTCTATTAACTTTATGGAAAGATTTTGTAACAGAAAATTGTAAATCTTGTTTTTCAGATCCAGTACTCTGATCAGAACTACTGTAACTTTTAATACTCAAGTTTTTGCGGTTTTTTGTCAAACTTTGTATAATATAATTATGTTTCTTTTAACTTTACGGAAAAATTGTATAACAAAAAGTTGTATAATAATGTCGTTCTAGATCCAGAACTCTGATCAGAACTACTAGAACTTTCAATTTTAACTTTTTTCGGACTTTGTCAAACTTTTACTCAATATAACTTTGTTTCTTTTAACTTTATGGGAAAATGTAACAAAAAGTTGTATATATCTTCGTTCTAGATCCAGAACTCTGATCAGAAGTACTAGAATTTTCAATTTTCAAGTTTTTGCGAGCTTTATCAAACGTTTGCATAATATAACTTGGTTTCTTTTAACTTTAGGGAAAAGTTTGCAACAAAAAGTTGTAGATATCGTCATTCTAGATCCAGAACTCCAATCAGGGCTACTAGAACTTTCAATTTTTAACTTTTTGCGGAATTTGTCAAACTGCTTAATATTACTTTTTTCTATGTTCTGTATGGAAAAATTGTATAACAAAAAATTGTAAATCTTGTCGTTTTAGATCCAGAACTCCAATCAGAACTACTGGAACTTTCACTTTTTCAATTTAGGTCATAGACAGATTTTTGCAAAATTTAAAAGTTTATGTAATTTTTTTTCTGTTCACTTTATGGAAAAACTGCATTTAAAACAATTATAGATTCCATTGACCTCTATCCGGAACTCTGATCAGAACTACTGGAACTTCCAATTTTTAACTTTTGCAGACTTTGACCAAGTTGTGCTTAATATAGCGTGCTTTCTATTAACTTTATGGCGAAATTTTATAACAGAAATTTGTAGATCTCGTCTTTTTTGATCCAGAACTCTGATCAGAACTACTGGAGCTTCTCAATTTTTTGCGGGATTTCTCAAACTTTTGCTTAATAAAACTTTTTTTCTATGGATTTTATGGAAAAATTCTATACCAAAAGTTGTAGACCTCGTTATTTTAGATCGAAAACTCTGATCAGAACTACTGGAACTTTCCATTTTCAACTTTTTGCGGGCTTTGTCAAGCTTTTGATTAAATTAACTTTGTTTCTATTAACTTTATGGAAAAATTGTATAACAAAAAGTTGTAGATATCGTCATTCTATATCCAGAACTCTGATGAGAACTACTAGAACTTAAAATTTTCAACTTTTTGCGGACTTTGTCAAACTTTGCTTAATATAATTTTATTTTCTATGATCTGTACGACAAAGTTTTATAACAAAAAGTTGTAGATTTCTTCGTTTTAAATCCAGAACTCTGATCAGAA